>WUQG02021116.1:0-11419 GCA_011317285.2 Androctonus mauritanicus | reverse complement strand
TTAACTCAGTTTCATCATCATCAGGATTCTTAGCATTCTGTATACATTTTCCACTACTTTTCACACCATGTGCTTGCTGTTCACAAATTTTCTTCTCATCTTTCAAAATTATGGACAAAGAACTTTTTGGAGTTCCATTGGCACCCATGATCTCTATTTCCAAATTGTTTTTTGATATCACTTCATCTAGTATTTTAATTTTTGTTCCTAAGTCTAGAACTTTGTTTATTAGACATTGTATTACATTAAATTACCAAATATGCTACAAAGTACAGTACACTGTACTGAATCTCAAATAAAACCAGACTCTCCATATAGGCAACTGAAAGTACAAAACTTAACACCAATGTTATGAACTTTGGTATGATAAGGAGATAATAGCAATAAGAGACTTAACAAGTTTGTTCTGTCAACTCTTGACTTCAGCTGCACTGATAACAAATCTTGCTGTTATTTATAGTCTCATGGTAATGGTCACATAACTGACACTATAATGATTCTAACAAACATGAAATTCAAAAGTCTCTCAGGCCATTACAAATATTATAAAACAGGAATTCAAATTTGTGTGCTCACAGTAATTATATAAAAGTTAGATGGCAGATAACATGTGAAATCAATTCATAAAACAAGAGTTGTTCACTAGAGCAGTGTTCATTATTATGGTGTTTAATATTGGCCAGCTTATCTTCCCTATCATTTTGTAGCAGTACAATTGTTAAACAGAAATGCTTGTTATATCAGGATTGATTATAGCATGGTTAAAGTAAATTAAGATTTTAAATTGGTCATGGCAATTAAATTAAGGAATGGAAAGAGTTAAAACACTGATATTGACTATATAAAAATTGAGATTTGATTTGACTGGGAACATAATCTTAAATTGATTTTTTTTTTTTTTTTTCCATTTTTTCTATAGCAAATCCAAAAAAATAAATAAATAAATAAATCAATACAAAATTCAAACATTTTCAGTAAAAACCACTTCCCATTGAACAATGCTTTGACTATCATACTTTTAAAGGAAATTGTTTTTGATTGGCCTAAAATAATTTTGAAAAAGGAGTTAAAATTTGTTTATCATCAGGAAAAATTATTTAAAAAATTTTTGTCCAAAAGTTCTGCCTTTATATATTTTATTATTAAAAATATTAATAAAATGTATGTTCAAATATATATATTATTTTCTCACAATTTTATAAAAAAATTGTGAAAATTTGATTAATTTTGGCAGCATGGTTTTTGAGCAATAGCAAATAGAAGACAAAGAATGAGCTCAGCAGTAATGGCGGGAAAATGATATGAGGTCAGTTATTGTGGAAAACTATTGAATGTAAATAAAAAAACAGCTGCTTGGTTAATCTAACTAATATAGTCTATCATTCATCCTGTAATCATCAGTTTTTGTATTGTTTGTGTGACTAAAGGTGAGATATATTAGAAATTACTAATTTATGGTAAATATTTTGTTTACATTATATATTTTGTAAACAAAAATAAACATGTATTTATGAAAAAACTAAATGTAGTCTATCTTGATGGGTATACTTTTTATGTGCAAGATTTCATTCAAATTATATTGAAAAGAAAAAATGCAGTCTGCTGATGATAGATGAAAAATATATATAATTGATTTTGAGGCAACTATTGTTGGCATATCAACTCCGTATCTGTAATATGAAATTTCTGATGACTTTGTCATTGCACCATCACCAGTGTGTTATACCTAATTTTTTAACTGCTTTTAAGATTTAACAAAATTACATTTTATCATCAACAAATTGTATTATGGATGGTGTTGTAATTGTAAAGCTACATAAACATTTTTTACTTACATTATGAATTCGTTAGAAAACTTTTGTACAAAAAGATCTTTTAATATATCCATATTTAACAATTATTAACAATTCCAATGTCATAAAAATATTTCATTATACAGTAAAACTATAATTCAATTTTATACTTTCTATTATTACTGTTGGCTATTTCATCTCTGTACCAGACTGATTATGCATGAATCTATTTTATTTATAACATTTTCCTTTTTTCTTGATAAATTGTTAAATTCTCCATTATTTTATGTTTTTTGGAGTGGAACTGAAATATCTGTAACTGGCAAGAAATCAGTGATAAAAGTGATTGAATCACTTTTATCACTTTCATTTCTTGCCAGTTGATTTCTATGTCACATGCTTTTGCCCACTGTGACAAAGATGGTTTTTGCATATTTAATTGGATATCATTAATATGTTCAGTGATTCTTTTCTCAAAGGCTCTTGAAGTATAATCTATGTATTTCTCTTCTGTCTGGGAATTCTTAATTCTGTAATGGGACAATGTATATTTCTAGTTTTTTGCATTTGGCTACTTTGTCTTTATTGCTCCTGATGATATTAATTTTCTCCTATTAAAGATCAAGTTAACTCACTTATTTCTCTGTTTCTCTTTAAATTAGTAGTAAATATATATGCAGCAAATCAATGCTGCATGTATATTTGCTACTTGGTAATCATTTCCTCTCTGTTGTTGGTCATTTTTCATTATATTTAGATTTGTCCATCTGTTTATCTATATTTTAGCATCGTAATAGTTCTTTGTGAAAAACATCCTTTCATCTGCTCCAATATCCATTGTAGTAGGTTCCAAAAAGATTTTCATCTGTTTTGCAGGGGCTGAGCTTATAGGAAGTTGATCAGTTATAAAGTCTGTCAATTTGAATCTGCATCATGGAAGCTAAAATGGACATATCCGTTCTGATTGAGAATAGGAGTGAGATGATCATTGAGATGGATTGATTACAGTGCTTTCAAACTGGAAAGATTTAATTGCTGCTCACTGTTTGAAGCAATGCAGACTTATTAGTTATGAATTGAATAAATAGATATAACATGTTCATTTTTAGTCATTTCATAATATTGATTCTGTTAAAAATTGCAAATAAATAACAGAATCAGTAGGACAAATATGGATATTTAATTTATAAATTATTATATATAAATTTCAATGAAATCATTGAATGTGAACTCTTGATTACATTCAATGATTTCATTGAAATTGAATAAGTGGGAATTTTAAAGAATTTTCATTAAATTCTAATAAGTTCAGAATATATTATTATAATGTGTAGGTTTTTTCTGCTGAGTTTAGAATGGATAAGTAGTTTCAAGAGTTTGGAATGGCTTTTAATCCATTCTAAACTCTTGAAACTATGTGCATTGTAATAGTTTGTTCTGTTCTAAAGTATTTGTTTAGAAAAGAGTGTGTATACTGAAAAGTCTTTCTTAGAAATGCCAAAAACATTTTATAATAAAAAATATTTCCTGTTATAGGGTGCGTGCGTGTGTGTGTGTGTGTGTGTGTCAACAAATATTAGCAAAAAGCAGGAATTTTAAAACTTTAATGATATTTAATATTTTTAACATTGTATATTAGCTCAAAAATTATTGAAAATTTATCAATTTTTTTTTTTTTACGTTAGGCAACAGCCAGGTCAGCTCCAGATCGAGAGAGAGAAATTAACAATCTGGTAAGAGTTTTACTTGTAGAATTTGGTGATATGAATTTTAGAAAATCTATTTTAATATATGACATACATTTTTAATACTTTATATATATATATATATAATTCTTTATTCTAAATGTGTTTAAATTTCATGTAGTCATTCCTTAAGTTATTTTATTATTAGTTACAAGCTCAGCTATGTTAGTCACATTGATGTAATAGAAACAAATGTATCCATAAATGCAAACTACTAGTGAGATATTTAGTTCATAAGTATAGAATAAGAATATATATTCTTTATTCCTTATTCTATACTTACAAAAAATTTACATAAGATATAAAATCTCACAAATCAAATAACAATTTAAAGAGAGAAAAGGACTCCTCTTAAATTATAGCCAGATCATCTGATAATCTTTATTGTCCAATAATATAAATTGCTATGTGTGAATCTTTGATAATAGTGAAGAAATCTAAACTGATGTCTTGAGATGATCACTTTTTCCGTCTTAACATCCTAATAGCAAGCAAGCATTGTTTTTAATCTTTATCTAATTGATGTGCTTATTATTCACTCAAATCAGTTTCCTCAAGAATATTGACTAGTTTCAATGAGTCCAAGTCTCTTAGTCAATTTTGAAATTATCATGGTCCTCTCCTTATGCTCAAGATTCTCAGATTTTTTATGCATTCTTTGCTTCCAAATTTCAATGAAATCATTTAATATGAACTCTTAATTACAGGAGTTTGGGAACTGCAAAGTATCTTCACCAAATTCCAATAAATTCAAAATATGTTCCTATAATATATAGGCTTTTTTCTGTAGCTAGCAGTGTGATCAACTTCTAGAATGACTTCTGGTTGTGAATATTCATGAAATCATGTTTCATAAAAGTTTACTCTTAATTGTTTTGTCAGTAGTCTCTGCGGAACAATAACCAAAATGTCAAAGGTTTATATAAATAATTATACATGAGAAGCTGAACAGGAAATTTATTGAAAATGCTATCCACTCTTTATATAATGTACTGTATAAAGCAAAATTGAATGATTACTGCTCTTTATAGAGCTGTTGTATGATAAAATGGATTTAAAAAGCTATGAAGAGAATAAGTGAAATTAGTTTATTATTTTTGAATAATTTTAAAATTGCACATCTTGTGATTAATTAAGTTGGAGTAGCATTATATAAAATATTAATTAAATGATTATAATAGTTTCTCTCTCTATTTGTGAGTTATGAAATTTATAGAATAGTTTATAATTCTGTTGCATATTTTAAAACATATATGAAGTACAGGCAATCCCCGACTTACGTAGATCCGTACTTACTTAGGATTATTTTTAGGTAACGACCGGGCCCGAACCCGGATCCCTCCAGAAAAACTGGAGGTGTGGGACTCGTAATTGAATCTGGATCCTTCGAGATGGTAAGCGACTGCGATTTATGTAACTATTTTTAATATAACTATTTTTAGTGTTACATCATTATGACACACTAGAACTGTATAATGTATGTTTTGATATACATATGTTTTGACTTACGTAGGATTTTGTGGAACAATCCACTTCGGGGATGCCTGTAATTTTATTCTTCTTTATTGATATTAAACTCTATTGATTCATAAATACATTTTTAATATTATTTTAAATTGTAAATTTGCATTATTACAACTTTCTGATTTAAATGCATTCAATAAATGAATTACTAGAATATATGAATAGGAACATTGCTAAACTACATCATGCTGTTAGGGGAGGGAGAGTTTAGTGGATTTGTGATGATAAATAATGTATTTGGAGAGAGTCATGCAAATTATGACATCACATTATAAAAATGGTTGAGAGTTTTACATCTCTATGAAAAAGAAATATTTTTAGTTATAGAGACTTTTATAAAATATAAAATGTTTATGTTTAATTGTTTGAAAAATAAAGACTGTAATGTAACATATTTGGGGATATGTTTATTATATGATGTAAGGCATTTATCTAGTTCTAAGATATATTCAAATGTTTAAAGATATACACTTTAATTTCCAAATAAATATAACAAATTACCAATGTAAAATAATTCCTATTTTCAATTGTTTTAAATATTTTTTTTATGTAAAATTAAAGAAATTTTTAAGAAAAAGGGAAGGGTGATCTTTAATTTTATGACATCGTGATCAGAAGGGTCAAGTTTGGTATGACAAAAAATGACTAAGGAGAGGGAAGGAGTAAAGAAATGTTTGAAATAATATGATGTAATTTATGGATGCTTCCAATGTATATTGAATATTTTCATTTTGTTGGTTTTCATCAATTTTCATTGTTAAAATATGATGAAGAAAACTTAAAATTTTTAATTTTAACTAAGAAGGGGACCGTGTCAACTGTGATTCACCAGTTTGGATGAAATTTTCCAGGTTGATAATGGTTGATGTGTTCATTCATCTTACAAAATATTAATTGTAGATATACAACTAGTTTTTAATAAATTTTTAAATTTCACAATTTTTGCTATTTCCTTTAACCTGTTTACTGCCATTGATGTGTATAGATGTCAAGGAAGTGGAATAAAAAATAATTAAAAAAAATAAAAAAACGAGTTAAAAAAATCAATCCTGATTTTATTAATCCATCTTTTGAAAATTAGTTTGTGTGTGCATTCATTGAAAATATGCCTTTTGACAGCAATTCCTAAATTTTTTTAGTTGCTGAAATATTTTTTAAAATTATGTATGAACAAGCATTGTTTATATTTGATTTGCTCAACAGAATTTGAATTTTTTTTTTTATCCCCTCCTGTTGATTTTATAGTTAATCTGTCAGAGTTAGTCCAATTATGTTGTATGATAAATGAAATTTTTAGAAAAAAATTGAATTTTTCATAAAATGAGCTATAAAATTCTGAAAATTAAAAAATATTGTGGATGATAAGAAAATATTGATACATTTTAGTTTATTTTAATAGAATTAATCTTAATCATTGATTTTTTTTGTTTAATTTCACCAAAATTTTGAAGAAAATCATAAAATATAAAATATAAACACACACAGGCCATTTAAGAGAGCATGACATGTATTGCTTTACAGCAGTTATTTGCTTCCTGGAAAATTGCAGCCAAACCTATTATGCATATGGGTGTGAGGCATTGAGTGCTGAGCAACAATGAACCATATGCAGTCCAATTAGAGGAACAGAAAATGTATCATAGCTTTTTACATATAAGATGATGCCATTTTCATATATGTTAGGATTTTTGATAGAAATAAAAAACTTTATAAAAGTACTGCTAATGTGTAAATTATTGTATAAATAAAGTAAGACAAGTTAATAAATATGAAATAATAAAAATGACAATATTTCAATGAATTCATATACTTTTTTAATAATTATATGGTGTAATTTCATTCAACAGATGTTACATAACTTGTGATTTTTTTATAAATAACTTCTGAAAATTTTGACCAAATTTTTTCATTCATGGCTCATTTTGTTCAGAGAACTTGTTGCTATCTAAAAATATGAACTATTTTATTGGACAGCTAAAATTTCATATAAAGAAAAATCATGTTTTCTTTGACTTCATATAAGTAATGAAAAGTTATGAAAAAAAAATTAGGAAAACATTCTTACATTGTTAGAGGAGTTAAAGAATACAATAAATACTGAAAATTTCAAAGATTTTGATGAAAATTAAGCAAGACTTCAAATTTTAATATTTTTTTTTGCATATTAATTAAGCATAATTTAAAAAAAAAACAGTAGGCAGCAAAAAAGGTTAATTACTGTAATTACTCAAAAAATTTAATGTTCAAATATCTGAATTGGCAGCATAGTTGATTGCTATGTGAATAATGTGGGTTTGAGTCCTACTGAAAACTTAATTTTTTTAAATATCAGTAAATATAACTTTAAATTTATTCATTTTTTATATTATTTTTTAGGTTCATCTTTTTTTCCATGGTAACTGTATTACTTGAGACTGTATAGGTTTATTTTCCTATTCTGAATTTGTATTTACACACACAAAATAATAATAGTTACTTTTTTTAAATGTGAAATAATAATTCAGTTATTTTATTTTGTATACTAAATTATATTTATAAATATATTTCAGTTATTTTTCACTTTTAAAAATTTTCTTGATAAATATTATACATATTGAGAAATCATAATATAGTTTCAACATTTCAGTGTAAAAAAAGTAATATGAAATTATTTACTGAAAGAATTTTTAAAATAATATAAAAAGTAATTATAAAATTATTTGTTCATAAATAATTCATATATATAGTATATTATCCAAAATGAAATAATTTTTTTAAAGTATGAAATAATGACTCATTTAATTATTATTATTATTTTTCGCATGTAAATAAAATTTCAGAATAAGAAAATAAATCTATATAATTCTCAAACAATGTAGTTATCATGGGAAAAAAAGATGAATCCAAAAAATATATAAATAATGAATAAATTTAAACAAGGATTACTTTTTTACTGATATTTACCAAAAAAAAATTTTGAACTTTTGAGACTCAAATCCATATTAGTTACATTGCAGTTAGCTAGCTGCCAATGCAGCTATTTGAATATTAAACCTTTTAACAGAATTTTGGTAATTAAAGGAAATGGGAAAACCATGAACTTTAAAAATTTATTTAAAAATAATTGGTTGAGTGTCTGTACCTAAAATTTTTTCACATGAATCAACATATGGATTGCCATCACCCAGGAAAATTCCATCCAAATTGGTGAGTCATAGTCAACTGGGTTCCCTTGTAAGTATATGCTGGTTGATTAATTGATTTTATTTAAAATTTTATAAACTTATATTTATAGAAATAAAATTATACATTTTGTTTTAGGTTCGTAAAGCAGATTTTAATAATGATAAATATGTCAGAGAGTTTGGCTTATCTATCAGTAACACTATGATGGAAGTGAGGGGAAGGATTTTGCCTCCTCCTAAATTGCAATATGGAGGACGGGTAAGAAATTATCTATTCATAATTTTCATATAATTCAAATATATATCATATTTTCATATGTGATAGTATGTGATTTGTATTGAAAAATTATATTTAATATTTATATTTGAATATATTTAAAAAATCAAGTACAGGTAATTCTTGGTTTACAAATTTCCACTTCATGAACTCCTGAGTTTTGGAATTTTTAAAATATAAAATATCAAAATTTGAAAATGTGTGTCTTAATTGCAATAAATAAATGCTAAGTATTCATAAAAAGGAATTTAAAATCACATATGTAGCTATATAATATAGTATGACTGGGTTTTTAGCAAAAACTCCATCAAGCTATCATTACATTATTTTTTTTTTAAACAGTGTAATAGTGCTTGATGGAAATGATGTAGCTTGAAAAAGAAATACTGAATATTATGTAAATCCATACAGAAACAAATTTTAAGAATTGTAAAATCAAATGTACTGATGAGGGATGAAGGCAATTTAGACTTTCAACTTGAAATGCATTTTAGTCATTCGAAAATAAAAATTTTAAATTTTAATTTTTTTTGTTGTTATTGTTTGAAGACAGAGTTGGTTAAGAAATAGACCAAAAGAAAACTATAAACAATAAATTTATTAAACAACAGTTTATATAGCAAAAGAAATCTTAAATTAAATAAACTACTAAGATTTCACTCATGTTATAAGAAAATACTTAGTTGGTCAATTAACAATTCACAGTATTGCTAAACTTAAAAAGTCACTTCAATTCCACCATTTCAAACTTAGTTAGGGTCAGAACTCTCCTTATAAGTAAATTATTGTAGGCGTGCATTCAAACTCATTCACATAAATTATCAGACAATTTCTAGAATATTACCAACAATCATGCCATTCATCTTTACATTTATAATAATTAACATTATATTTATAGTGTTTTACAATTCCATTGAAAAGAGAATTTTTAACTTGATTACGAGATCTCTATTCAGCATTGATATTCTGAATTTGGATGAATCATGACATGCATCGTTGAAGGTGAAACCATTGCATTTCTTACAGCCATTTTTGAAAGATTGAGTTAGGAGTGTAAGTATCTTTACCCTTAACTCAAATAAAACACCAAATAAATAAATATAAGAGGAAATAAGTAGATATAAAGAAAAGGTTTGGGTTTGATTATTCACATATTCACTTGATATAAATACAATATTTGCATTATATGATATTTTATTTTATATGAAGAAAATAGCAAAATGTTTTTTGATAGACTTAAAAATAAAATCAAATTATAAAATTTTTTTCAGTTGCAACCTAGCAACTGCTAGCAGTCAGATGCATATGGAACTGCTCTAGCCGATTAATTGGCTCATACTTATATAGATGTATTAGCCTATGGAATTACTTATTTTTTACATGTCACTATACTTAAATATGTAGACCAACAGATACATCCCATAGAAAAGTTTAGGACCTTCCTGTTTTGACTATATGACTATATAATTTTCTAAGAGAGCTATATTGCTTCAGATTATTGGATGAAAGCAGCATTTTATGAAAGCAGTGAATGATTAATGGCCAACTATCCATTCAAATTGTCTGATACACTCCTGTGTCATAGACATCATTACTACTATGGCAAATTGCTGCAGGAGTTAGAAACTGGCAATTTTTCTATTTTTTGCTTTGTTTACTTAAACATCTTCATAAATCTGCCTATGTCACAATATTGTGGTGTCTAGAACAATAAAATCATTTAAAATCACAGTAAAATGAATATTTTTTATACAGTTTATTGATTTATATATTATTTGAAGTTTTACACACCTGTTTTATTATTTTATGATTATAAACAGATAATTTTCTTTTGAGATATAAAATTAGTAATAATCAGGTAAATAAATCACATGACTTATCAGCTTAGTTTATTGACTTGAAGATTTTGCAAGACCAAAAGAGGGCCAAAATATTAATATATTGCAGTAAGCTCAGACTGTATGTACTGCTACTCCCTGTTATTAAATAAAGACACTACAGCACTTCTTGCAGTATGGGAAAAATTCTTTTATTATAAATAGCAACAAGAACTAACATTTTCGGCTGTTCGCCATCTTCAGGTTCTGAATAGAATGTTACAAAATTTTAAAAACAATAAACATCGGAACATTGGAACGTTGTTAGTCGTAAACTAATTACGTCATACTATTAGTAAATTAAACTAAGAAGAATAAAAATAAAAAATAAAAATACAAGCAATTACGAATAAAATTTGGAAACATATCTGTAAGGGTTATTAATGTTCTTTTAAGTTATTAGCACATCTCTTTAGTGGCGTACTCCCATGCCGTCGGTAAATCCCTGGAGTCGTTATTGTTGATCACGTTCCTATTTTTTCTCCTCCTCTCAATTTCAAGGGACTCTCTTAGTAGGATTTGCTTGCTATTGTCAACTCTTCTAATGATTTTTGCTTCATCCCATGTGACATCGATGTCTGATGCGTAGAATTCCTGTGCCAAGGCTGTGTTTAGTTTTCTTTTCTTTATATCGTCCCTGTGCTCCTTTAGTCTTTCTGCTAATGTGCGTGTTGTGGCTCCTACATATTCCTTGTTTTGGCTTGTTTTCTTATCAAACAACGGGATGCTATAGACGCCTGCTTTATTTCTGTCTTCTAGGCAATCTTTATCGTTCCTTAGGTAGGTGAAAACTGTAGGGTCTCTCTTAGGAGCAATTTTTCTTTTTGAGAGTTTGGCTCAGAAAGAAAAATCGCTCCTAGGAGAGGCCCTACAGTTTTCACCTACCTAAGGAACGATAAAGATTGCCTAGAAGACAGAAATAAAGCAGGCGTTTATAGCATCCCGTTGTTTGATAAGAAAACAAGCCAAAACAAGGAATATGTAGGAGCCACAACACACACATTAGCAGAAAGACTAAAAGAGCACAGGGACGATATAA
>WUQG02021105.1:0-11420 GCA_011317285.2 Androctonus mauritanicus | reverse complement strand
TCAGAAAAATGTGATTTCTCTGATTCATTTGTCGAATTTTCAAAGAGCGTTATAGAGCGTTCAGAGCGTTCAAAGAGCGTTAAGAGCATTATAATATTATAATTAACTGAAAGTAAAATTTTTATTTATTTTTAAATTTAAATTTTCTTTTTTATATTACTAATAATTCTATCTGGTTGATTAAATTTTATTATTATTATTATTATTATTAATAATTTAATTTTGTAGATTAGATTAAATAAGAGATCGGAGTAAAACGTTATCTAATTAAATTCTATTAACTAAAATAGATATCGGAATAGCAAATACTGTATTTAGATTTTTAATCTGTTTACTAAACAAATAATGATGCCACTATAATCTGCCATCACTTAGAAAGTCTATATCTACCAGTTTTCTTTCAGATAACAAATCTGTTTAACAGAATAAGAGAGATTGAATACAGTACATTGAATGATAATAGCTAAATAAATATCTTTAGCAGAAAAATTTTTAAGAATAAAATTAATTATTTTAAATTTGAATTAGGACGATTGCATTTCTAATTAAATAATTAAATTAAAATTTAGATTGATTATTACGAGTAAAAACATCAAAAATTCCAAACATAGTTTTCGACAGTTAATCTAATAATATACTAATTAGAATCTTCATAATTTAGAATAACTGTTAACTTAAAAATTAGTTTAATTTTCAAAAATTTATACAAAGTTTTTTTTTTGGCTAATTTTCGATTGTTATTCGTTTTAAATTTCAAGCTCAACACCAATATAAACAAACTTAGTTTTAATTAATTAAAATCTGTTGCGAAGAATATTAATGTAAAAAATATGTCAACTACCGAGAAAATAAATATATTTGCTACAATTCGTCATCAGCTATTTAATTGATAAAGTACAGATAATTTATTTTAAACATTTTTTAAAATTTATACATGAATTGCATATTATTAAATGATATAAAGAAATTTTAATAAAATAATCTATGAATTGTTCATCGTGGCTGCTACAGACATAAAAATATTATCTTTTATTATTATTGATGATAAAGTTTTGTTTTTATAGTTATAAAAACAAAACTTTTTAGTATGATACTAAATACTTATAAATATCTAAATATGTAATTAATCACATACAAATATTTTATAGATACTGGTATAAGGTAAGAATTTCAATATATTTCACTCTATAGCAGTGGTTCCTAATCTTTTTCTGGCCATGCCCCACCTAGGCATCTCTAAAATCCTGATGCCTCTGTGACATGTAATTTTTATTATTCAATAGTGAACTCCTATTCGCGTGGAGGAAGTCTAAAAGGCCATTAATTTGGTCTAAACAAGCTTCCAAAGAACACGCATCCATGAAAGAGAAAAATAAAAGAACGAAAGGACAGTGAAGTGCTAAGGAAGAAATCACTAAAAAACTGTTAAAAAAATTAATGATATGAAGTGATATGAAAAAACAGCAAATAAAGTTTCAAAATCGCCGTGTACATTCTGATTTTTATTTTAAAAATTAATATATCTCAAAATGTATGTTTATATACTGTGTATGAGGTCTCTATAACCATAAGAAATGCAAAAGATTCACTGTTAATAACTCATTCTCGAATTGCCCCCCTTAAAAATCAATTTTCCCCTCTGTGGGGCGTACACCCCACGTTGGGAACCACTGCTCTATAGGGTAAGTCTCCTGATATATTTCATGCTATTGTAGCACCAAAATAATTTATATAAATCTATATTCGCTTGATTGTAATAAAACATAATAATTTATGTAACTTAACAATTATTCTTGAATCTATCAAAAATAATATGTTTGTAGATGTTGTCAGGCAAATTAATTTAATCGCTATAAAATTTGCTACAGATCGAGAGAGATATTTCTAACACACAAGCGAAAAAAATTTGAAAAAATTTTATTTCCTGTTAAAATTGATATTTTTTATTGACTTTTCACATTAAGAATTTTGCCTTCTATTGATACTTAAATTTACTACCTAAATAAATATTTATTTCGATAACATAATTATACGATAAATTTAATTGCTAATTTTAAATTAACTAATTAAAAATTCAAATTTAATAAACTTCAATTTTAATTACTTATATGAATTTAAACATGTTTATGTATTATCAGAATTGGCTCAAGCTCAGCTGCTGGCATTCTAGGAGATGGATAGCCTAAAGGGCAAAAATTAATCTTTTTGTTTCTACAGGCACTTTTCCTGAAATTCCTTTCAGTTGCAAATTGGTAGCATATTTTGTCTATCAGGCGATCATTTATATTCAACAAGCGTACCCTTTGCAACTTCGCCTGAAAAAAAAAGGATATAAGAAATTCGTATAGCATGTTTATATAAATTACCAATTTTGTTTATGTCTCTAAGATCAAATTTTTCTAAAAAAAAAATCAGAAATCTATGCAGAACATTCCAGAAAGCGCTCTCTTATTTCTATAGTTTTCTGGAAAACTTGAAACATCCCAGAATATAACTGACCTTTTCGGAAGACAATATACTAAAAACATTCTAAAAGAAAATTGACCTTATCTATCTTCTACATTCGAAAATAGGATACAATCTGAATGGACGAATGGATTCACAACAAAATAAAAATATATAATATAAATATTATATACTTTTATTTTGTTTATTTTTTTATATATAAATATATAATAATATATTTTTATATATTTTTATATAATGTTATATTGTGCATTATAAGCTTTTTTACTTTGCCTATCAAGCTAAACAGTTTTGTTTCGATACTTATTTTTCTCCATTTTTAAAAATATACCGTATAAATAATTTATGTATAAAAAAAAAGTAGAGTTTTATTAAAAACAAGATTAAAAACGATGAATAGTATCAGTTATTTTCAATAAATTTAAAATGAAATTTGATCTTTTCGATTATGTTTAGTTAGTTAGTTAAGGTTTTATGGCGCTGGGTCCGTGTAAGGACAAATTACGCCAAACATCGTAAATATAGGTCGTTTCTCTGACGGGACGAAACAAGCCCTCCCACAGGGAGCCCACTCCTGCAGGAAAGGTCAACTGGATGATGAAGGTGGAGTTCAACGGACCCCTCCTGAAAATCTGGAGGCGTGGGTCCCGGTTCGAACCCGGTCTTCAGGATGGCAAGCCGCAGCGTTACCACCGATTATGTTTAGTAACCCTTCCTGCAGGGAGCTCACTCCTGCAGGAAGGGTCAACTGGATGATGAAGGTGGGGTTCAACGGACCCCTCCTGAAAAAACTGGAGGCGTGGGCCCGGTTCGAACCGGTCTTCAGGGTGGCAAGCCGCAGCGTTACCACCGATTATGTTTAGTAATCGAAGAGATTCTATTATTTATGTAATAAGAATCTTAGAGATTCTATTATATATATATATAATCTGTTGTGAAGGCCGTAAAAACTGTTTACTTAAAATTCAAATTCTACAAGATAAAAAAATTTATCTTATAGACCCTCTTTGACTATTTCTGTAGCCATCTTCAACTATTCTGTATTAATATTGTAATATGAAATAAATAATTCTTGTATGGAACAATCATGGATTTCGCTAAACAGTAAGTACTGTTGAAGAACGAACGAACGAGAATAAGGATTCCTCATGGCGCTCAGTATATATTGAACTAATGACTTTTAGATTCAGTTGTTGGTGTTCGCAATAGTAATGTTTCCAATGTCGCAATTATTTACTACTTGTTTCAGCTTACTGCAGAATATCTGAAACTGGAGGGCAATATAATTTTTAATTATCACAAAATAGCGCCATTATCACAATTATTTTTAAGTACACTAGTGTATATTTATGCAAATAATATAGAACCAATATTCTCTAATTTGTATAACTTTGAGAATATTTTAATGACAATTCCAATATCAGTAATTAATGGAGGATGCTCGTTCTCAGAATTGAAAATTATTAAAAAAATCATATAGTCGAACATGGCTCGGGAAAGGCTAATCAGTTAATTGCTACAGTGTGATGTATGTGATAAAACGAATTTGAATACATAGTTGAAGAATTTTGTAGTGAAACAGCTCGCAATTAAATTATAGAAAGTTATTATTGCTTTCTTTTGTGTATTTTGAAAGAATTATAAAATGCTTTAAATACAAACATATTTTTTTAATTTTAGCAATCTAAATATTAATCAAGAATCAATCTCTTTTAACACAATGATTGTTTTCATTTTTTAAAAATTTTACTCTGAAACATAGGATGAAACATATTCTTTTGCAAAATTGAATAGTGGCTTAACAACCTAGTTACATAAAAATTCACATAATATTTGTTAACTCAATTTTTAGAGTCCAAACAAAACACTAGTTAAAATAAACATTTTAACTAGTGTTTTGTTAAAATGTAGTATTTTAACAAAACACTAGACTTTTTAATGTTAACATTTTAGTATGTTAACATTAAAAAGTCCCCTTATACCATTTATAAAAAATTAAATCTATCTAAAAATTAATATATGGTTATAAAAATATCAACTTCAAATATTTATTTTACGATGCACAGTTTATGTTGTTTGAATGTTAATGCAGAAAAATATTATACAATTCAATCATAAGAATTCTATTTAAACTGCATAATAATATTGTTATCTATACATTTTTAACTTCACTTTCCAATCGTTCGTCTATCAATTAGTGAAGGAACTATTTCAGGCTCTTTTACATACATAGAAAGATCTTCATTCTATGTTTTGTGCAATTTTCTATCATGTTGGATACTAAAGTGGAGTCTTCAAAGTCGTCTATGGATTTCGTACATTTATAGTGGTGTCGGCGCCAGTCCTATAAACACTTAAAGAATCTGATGCTTTCTGTCCAGAATGGGATGAGAATAAAGAATTAGGTTTGTTCGGCTGCTGCAACTATAATATTTTGTGCAACTTTTATCCATTTTCAATGAAATTTACATACATTATTGAGATTTACTATAAAATCAAATTATATATGTTAAATTGATCAAAATCAGATTACTATCATTTATTTTAAATAATAATCATTCATGAAATACAGATTTTTATTATAGTTTTAATCTTTAAATGATAAACTGTTTTTGAACTCTAAAGAATAGATATTAATGATAAATTGTTATCCTATTAAATACATTTTATCATAAAATATTTTTAAGATGACATTAACCAAATTTTAAACATTTTTCAAGATAGAATCTAGCACATTATAAGAATCGAAATAGTTAATTTATTTATGAAGTAAAGATATGCCAGCGAACAGAAATCAGACCAATTGTAAATGAGTATAGGTTGCAAAGAAGACATTGGAGATTATATAATAAAAGAATTAGAATAAATTTGGATCATAAGAATCTCCTTAGGCAAATTTGGCTTCCTTCAGAGGAATCAATCCACTGCGAATCAGAAGAACATACTTATGCAGATAAAGATTTCAGTAAAAAAATCTTCGAAAAAAAGAGTTTCGATAGTGGAATAGGTGATCAAAACCCAGGAATGAAAAGATCAGTTTCTGAAGAAACATTATATAGCAAACCTTGGGATAGTGATAAAACGTTAGAAAAATTATTCAGTAACAAATTTAGTAATCTAATTAGTATCTCTAATTTCTTTTATACCAAAAAATGATGCTGACATTAGAGAGAATTAAATAGATCCAGAAACTCCTTTAATCAATTCACAAAAGAAAAGAAAGAGATTCTGGCCAAGAGTAAAATATGATACAAGATGACTCGTAATTCCTGTCCACAATTTTGGCTTTTCTTCAGAAATTTTAACAGAAAAAAATGTGATAAATCTTATGAAATTATCCCCGGAATAATATGAAATCATGCACAAAATTATAACTTTTAATACATTACGTGCATAAATTTATATATGAACTTACTAAATTATATATAACTAGTGCTATGTGGAATTTCAATTCAGTGTTTTCGATTTATTTAAGTATTTAAAACTGATCATCAATATTAAATTTTTATAAATGCATTATAGTAATATATTTTAAAAATATATAATACTATATATATTTAATATTCTTTTCTGCTTATATCAATATATATATATGTATAAAAATATAGTTTCAAAGATTACATCATGTTTTACTCTTCTTTTGTTAAATTCACTTCCTCAATGAATGATTCAAGTTTAAACATAAAATTAATCAATTCTTTCTGTATATATATATCCAATTTAGTTTTATGTAGAAAAAAAATTGATTTTTTGTCTTCTAAAACATTTTCTTTTTTCCCCTACATTGTAAAATTTATGAATTTATTTATCGAGTAAAAATTTGATTTTCTTAGTGATTAAGTTAACTCTTATATGAAGTGCATCTACTGATGAAATATTGACAGTTTGAAGGACAATTATCTGTAATACAAATATTTATCTATGAAATTCGTTTAGCTGACTATCAAAACGTGGATAAATAATTTACTCTTATTAAAAATTTTATGCAGAATATAGATTTTTTTTTTTTTAATAATGACCTGGAGGAATCTCAACTTCAATGAAGTTAATACATTTATATTAATGAGAACTTTGGAAACATTAAAATATTCAAATGGCAGATTTTATTCATATGCTCATGAGAATTTGTATTATTCCAGTAGCCACATGAATCCTGAATTTTGTCAGAGAATTGCTCTATTCGAAAGTTTTTTTAAGAGAAAAACTAGTCTTGATCTATCGATTCCCATCTGGTGGAATTTTGGATTTACGCATCCAGCGATCACTATAGCCTTCCTTACCTGCAGCTACATAATTCATTATTTAAAAGCAGCATGCAACTCTAAAACGTATAGACTTTGACGTGATTTTCTCTCTGAAAGAAAGAATCGGATATTTCTATGTTATATTAAATTTTATCGTTTCTGTATATTAAATGGTTAAATTGAAAAAGTTGATGAAAGATCCTTTTTTTTAAATAGTAGAATTGTACCTTCTTTCGAATTCAGCCATGAATTCCTTAATTATACTCAACATTTTGCAACAAAAATTTTATTCGTGATTAAAATAAGATAATTTCAGTCTATAGAGAAGTACAACATATTCTTTCGTACCGACGTTCGGATTTGAGTACATAAATAAATTAATTTGTCTTTAACGGGCTCCTTTGAAGTTCTTTTATCCGTTTTAATTTAATAATGCGGTTATTTTTGAATTCAGAGTCATTAAAAGTTTCAAATTCAATATTATAAAAACATTCTTTTGAGTATAGTAATAAAAAAATAATAATTACAGTACTGAAAAATAATATATAAATACAAATTTTTCAAGACTCATCATATAAATTATATGAATAAAATTCATAAATTACAGAATTCTTTTCTTTGAAAAATTTAACTAGCAATGCAAGATTTGTGAAGGTATGAAAAGCCTGCCAAGCATATTATATTTATTTCTCTTTAAAATTTTATTTGCGTGATAATTTTTAAATCACTCATCATCAATGAATTAATATCCTTATAAAAAAAACATCTTTCTTTTATTTAATATTTAATTGGTGTACAATAATTCATGGACAAATATACAAAACGTTCCAGAGGAAAAAGGATAGCATCGATTCCCATTTAATACCTGATATTTCTTTCTTTCTATCCTAAATAAGATGTACCGCCCATCCGACAATCTTCTCAATGGATACTTGGTTTTCCTGAAAGCCATCCAGAGAGCATTGTAGTATTAATATGGAATTATTCTTCAATACTCTGGCTTAATAATATCTTGAGACGTTAAACAAGAATTCTGTTTTCAGACGATTTCTTTATTTTTATAAAACTTAAAATATTAAAACGTTGGTACAAATTGAGATTTCGAAAAGTCAACATTGATATTTTAAATCAAATGATGAAATTATTTATATCAAAATTGATTTAAATGCTATTTATCAATGCCATTATATATAATATAATTATATTATATGTATAATAGCACATACATGTAAATTTTAATTAACATTCAATTAAAATTTACATATAATAATTAATTGAAAAATTCAATTAATTATTTATCAATTGATACATGTAAAATATATTTATATATTTATTTCTTTTTGTACATAAATATGTGAAATATTTTTATATAAATACTTTAATCACCATTAAAACAAAATGAGAATTGTATTTATGCAACATAATTTTTTTAATTGTATTTTTGAAGTGTTTTTTTTTTTTTAATAATAATGAATTCTTGAATTTTTCTTAAACTAATTAATGCTAATTTTATTGTGATTTTTAATTTTGAATTTAATTTTCACTGTTTTAAGCAATATATATAGATTAAAATGTTATCCAAAAAATTTTTCTCTGGAATTATCCAGAATCAGAATCCTATCACAATATCTTCTTTTTAAGCAATTAAACTATCTATAAAAATAATTGTATATATTTAAAATTAATTTAGTTTAATTTTAATTATTAAATAGTATATAACTGATTATATATTGAATAAAATTATTTTTTTAAACTGTTAAGTTTTAAATACAGTACTTTTATACGTGATACTTTTTATGTAAATGTATTTTTGTACTGTTCTTATATAAAAAAAAAAAAAAATTTGATTTATAGTTTTTACTTCCGAAATTCAACTGATGTTGCAAATTTTGTTTTACAGTGACTAACATTTTGAAGGCATTAAATTTCAACAGAAAAGGAGTTTTATTTTAACCATGGTTCCGTAGTCTTAGCTGAATATATGAATGGAAGAACAGAGACCCTTTCAAAAAATAAAAAAAATATTCTTTTATTGATTTTCCTTAAGTATGCGAAAAATAAAACAGATTTTTTTTTTATAAAAAAATAAATATTCTAATCTAAATTTGATATTTGTTGTTTACTTACGAGCAAGTAAAATAAATATCATTATATTAAAATAAGCTAAGAAAATAAATTTTTGAATAATTTTTAACTCGAAATAATCGCAAAACAAGAAAATATTAACGTTAGAATAATTTAGATATAAGTTAATCTATATTTATAAATTAACACTATATTTTTTAATGTATTTTATGCATTTAAAAATATTTTTCTTTCCACTGATTTTTCTTTCTAGTGTTTACAGTTCCGAAATTTAAGTTATGCAAAAAGTTTTTCTAATTAAATAAAAATATATTAAATTAAATAGGATATAAAAATCACTTGTATTAATAAAATTTATATTTAAAATAAAAAAAAAATTTCAAAAAATTTAATTTATTTTTCTCTTTTTTGATTAATATTTTTTCTCTTTAAACTTTCATGTATGCTATGTTTTTCAATTATTTTTATACATTATATAGATATATTTTTGTTTTTCTTTTCAAAAATTATATATTTTCTTATATAGTTTATCTCATTTCTTATTTATGTCTTCATTTCTCTCATAGTTATTTTCATTATCTTATCAATATTTTAAATCTTATTATAGGAATATTTTCTTTCTTCTGTACGATCTTTCAATATTTCATTAATTTTTATTATTAAATGTTTATTATAATTAAAATAAATATTATTTTGATTTAAATATGCTGTTTGTAAAATATATTCTAAGTGTTCTGATTTATTAAAAAATATATTAATATATTTGTTGATGTTTTCTAGGAGGTATACAATGCAGCCCATGATTTCTGAATCAATTATTTTTCTATTCAGATAATTTACATATTTTATAAATATTAAATTTTATTTAATATTTAAACTAGAGAGTCTTTTCCTAATCTAAAATTTCATACCTACTTTCTAGACTTATATTTGAAGGATATTTTGCAAAGCCGACTATGAAACGAATCTGACAACACGATAGATTCGAGTTTTGGCGCGCAAAAAATAGAAAACTGTTGATCATCGAGTTGGATTAACTGCTGGATTGTAATTTAGATAACGATTTCCAACAGAGTGCAAAAGAAAAAAATTCGAAAATTCCAAACTGAGGGGGCTGGGGCCCGATTTTGTTTTGGCTCTGGGGAGCAAACGGTAGGGGTGAGAACGAAAATATTAAAGTGCAAAAGGTGCTAAGTATTTCCAACAGAGTGCAAAAGAAAAATTTCGAAAATTCCAAACTGGAGGGCTAGTGAGAAATTAGCCCCCAAATTTGTTTTGGCTCTGGGGGCCAAACGGTGAGAGTGCAAACAAAAATATTAAAAGTGCAAAAGATGCTAACGAGGTGCAAACGAATGCAAAAGAAAAAGTTTAAAAATTCAAAACTGGGGGCCAACTTCACGCAGGTATTTAGATAATGTATTAGACTGTGCACCACTAACTTTGTATACCGCCTAATTCAATCATTAAACAGTTTTGTTTTGTTTAACCATCTTAGCTTCATTGCCAACAATATTCAATATATTTAACATAACATAAAATTCTGCATATGAAAACCAACTTTCTATTATTATGCACAGTAGCAGTAATCATATTTCTCATATTCTTTCAATGTCATTACCTCACGAAATAGACAAAAAAATGTTTTTTCTATCAAATATTTCACAAATGGCTAAAAAAAAAAAGTTTAAAAATATCAATGGTGTAAGTTATAACAGCAACACAAAGAATTTTTTTGACCTTAGATCAACAAAAGTTATTTTTCAACGTTTTATCTGCAAGAGATAAAGAAAGATTGTCAATAGAAAAACTTATACTGTATGGAAAATATTTCAAACAAAACTTTCTTAAAATCTTTGAGAAGTTTTTATGAACTAATTTATAATGCAGAATCTAATCTTAATAAAAAAAATTTTATTTTAATAAGAAAAATATTTAAAATAAGTCAATTTAACATATAGATAACGAATAAATTAAACTAGCTGCTTTCATAAAATTTTATCTTTTAAACTGCATTATACAGGTAATTTCTGATATTAATTTTATAAAATATGTCTTCTGACGTTTAAAGCAAAATATAATTCAGTTATGTCTTAATGTAAGTGATCACAACTGTAATGTTTATAAAAATAAATCTGTTGTTACAGTGATTTTTTTTCAATAAAACAAAACTAGAAATTTGACGACAAAAAAACAAATTAGGACAAGATGATTCAATATCATATTTTTATAGTTTTTTAGCTTACAAAATATCAAAATTACTGGCTTAGAATATATTTTTTAGTAGTAGTAGTAACAGAGGGAGGAGCCTACCCAGCCCAAGCATCGCGACCAACAATGGTCTATTGTGCACCCCAATCAAATCATCCCAGAAGAAGACCCCTCTTTAAAATAAAAGACAGTATCTTCCTCAATGTGACAGTGGCAAGATCGTCCGGAACAAGAAAATAAATCCCCAAATGATCACGACTAAACCACAAAAGGGCACACATTCACACAAAATGTGAAGAGGAGTTTCCTCCTCGTACTGACATCTTCTACACATAGGACTATCAGCAAGTCCAATCAAGTGAAGATGTCTTCTAAGATGACAGTGCCCTGTAAGAAACCCTGTAACAATCCTAGCTT
>WUQG02021104.1:0-31387 GCA_011317285.2 Androctonus mauritanicus | reverse complement strand
TGATAGCAATGAAATCCATTAATTCTATGATTGGTCAGTACAATTTAATGGCTTTGAGTCCCTGATCCAATAATAAGATATACAAAAAGTATTGATTTTTTATGTCTGATTCTTGTAGTTTTGTATTCTTTATGCTTATTAAAATAATGTATTGCATCTAGTAAACATTAGAAGTGAGAAATCCATAAATTTTGACCATTTTTAACTTCCAATGAATAGCAGATAATTCTCAATTACAATAGGATTTGAAACTGAAACCTATCTTAATCAAAGACTATGTATAAAAGTTCTCAGTATTTCTCAAGACAAAATAGCATCATCTGAATTATGAATAACTGAAGTTATGAATAAAACTTATAAATAATTAAATTATATTCATAATTCAAGGAGTGCTTTTATTCTAGATTTGGTCACACTCAAATGTAATCTATGAAGGTGTTCACTGAGAAAAGAATCTATTCTATATTCTTTCTAAATATCAAATACTGATTTATATCAAATACTGATAGGTCAAAATTTTTATAAGATTTTAAATAAATTAGGACATATCTATATTGTAAATTTGATCAAAAATGTGATCATCAAATCAGCATTGTCAAGTTCATGCCAACATCAGGCAATAGTGTAGTGGTCTCAGAGTTTCAGTTTGTGGACACATGGCCTAATACAGTGATCTGAAACTGGTAGACCACAAAGCAATTTTGTATGGGCCATGAAGATGTTTTAGCTATTTGTTTAAATACATGTTACAGTGGGAAAATTACTACAATTTAACATTAATAAAATAACAATGTAAAGTTTCAAAGCATACTGTAATCTACTTATACTGTGCTATTAGTAATACTCTCACTTTTCCTTTCATTGTAATTTTGTTTAAAAATATTTGGCCTTTCATTTCTTTTCAAATTATATATTCTGCCTGTATGCAATTTGAGTTTGAGACCACTGGCCTGATACATCCTTTATTATGGCCATCATCATATTTATTATAATTTTATGAGTGTATACAAAAAATATTCAGAAAAATAAAAAAATTACAATCATTTTTCATGAAATATTTAAAAATCAATAAATTTTTTTTGAACTGTATTAAAATTCTGAAAATATATAGAATATTTTTTATATAAAACATTAAATATTTCAATCTTATAAAAATTATCATCATTTATAAATGTTTTATAATTTTGAACATGAATTGAAAAAAATTAAATGATAGTTAACAAAATCAACTCTTCAGACTGTCTCAGATGAAAAAACTTTTTTCTGCAAGACATTAATTTTAAACCATTTCATTTTCTTCAAGGGCTTCTTTAGACCTCTCTGGTTGGTTGCAGCCTCCAACCAACCAAGGAGGTCTAAAGAAGCCCTTGAAGAAAATGAGTTTGAGATCTCTATAATAGTATTTTGTTTTTCAAATTCTTTGATTATACTTGATATGTTATGGCTTTTGAAATATTACAATCAAGTTTAAGAAGTGTGTTATTGTATTGATATTATTAATTAATAAAATTAATTAATAATATCAATAATATTGTATAAATTAGTAAACATTTGAATACAAAATAAAACACATTAAAATTATGCTTACAGATGAATTTTTTCCTATCCTGGATTGATATAAGAAGGAAATGGTCAGCCTAATAGTTATTCAATATTTCTTTAAAAACTGTACTTCAAGTTGATTTCTGTATTTGTAAGTGACATTTTTCTCTAATATTCTTGTTTTACAGCATTGCATCTAATTGATATATGATCCTTCAGAAGTCCAATGAGTATATTATTTAATGCGTATTTAGATTTATATAAATTTAAAATATTAAAGTAATAGAATAATACAGAGTTTTGTTTTGAAATAAAATGTATTTACATGATCTGATTTGACAAATTATATTAGTACTAGTTTAAAGTGATCAGATTATAAAGCAAAAAACAGGATACTGGTAACAAGTTGACAATTCTACTGTCATAATTGTTAAACCATAATCATAACTATTTAGCTTAATTAAAAACAAACAAAATGTAAACAAACAAATTCTCAAAATTATGACAATTTCATTATATAATTGAAAAATGGGACAATTTTATTAAAAACAGGACATCTGGTTACTAGTTAAAATTATAATTTAGCTAAAATGAAAGATTTTTTTGTATGTTCCTCTGTTCATTCATAGAATTGCATCAAGATTAATGTATAAATACTTTCTCATTGTATTATGTTTACATATTTTTTTTTTTTTATAATAAATCCATTAGTTCTTGTTTTATTATTTTAAAAACAGATATATTTCACATATCTATTTAAGAGTAATTTTTAATTAAATGTATGAAGAATTGTCACACAATCTTGATGTGACAACTGTGCAATCTTGATCTGTTATCCTCTGCTCTGTAATATTTGGATATGACAATAGATATCAAGCACTATTAAAATTTAAAAAAAAAAACTCAATACTATTAGAATAAGGAAATACAAATTACAGGCACTTTTCAATTTATGAAGGATATTTTGATAAATATTTTTCATTATTATACAGTAGCAATTTATAAAACCGTATAGCACTAAAATATTATACAGTAGCATTGCAACAATGATTATGTCCCTATGATAATGAAGTCATTATAATATACAAAAACAATAAATATTATAAATTGCACATTTTCATTATATTATGACTTATTGCATACACTGGCATATATATATATGGAAAATAATGCCTATGGCAAGCACTGAAATTGAACTCCTGTCCAAACATCTGGCATCTATCTTTTAGATAACTATCATAATATTAGTCCAAAAATACAAGTCAAACTCTTTAATCTTTTGTTTAACAAATTATGACACTATATGAAAATTATAATTTCACTTCTTTATTTTTGCTAATTGCAAATTGGTCTATGATATAAGACCAATTTGCTATTAACAGACCAAAGACCACAATTATATAATTAATATAATAAATAGAAATATTTTAAGCAAAGTTACTATATTAGTCTGAATTATTTTCTCTCTTTTTTATGATGATTCAGATTTTAAAGGAAAATTTTATAAATTGTTATTATAAATAAAGTAGGATCTCAATGATTTATCATCTTTCACGAATATATAATTTATGCTAATAAACACTGAGAGAGTGAAATCAAATAATCAGAATTACTAGAAATTCAAATGAAAAATTATTATATCAAATTAGATTAATTTTACACCATACTTTTTAATGAATTTTTAGCTTTTAATATGTATATTTTCTAACAGTCTACCTATAGTATTTTATCTTAGCATAAAAAGGATAAGTTTCAAATAATTTAGTTTTTTTTACAGTACTAATTAAATCCACTTTGCTTCGTTTATATCACATAGAATAAGACAAAAAACTAGCACTTCATGCAAAGCAAGATAATTTATCTTGCTTTGCATGAAGTGCTAGTTTTTTGTCTTACTTTAGTTTTTTTTTTTATCATTAACTAGAAGAATTCCATTGTTAATTAAAAATGTGTTTAAAATACAATAGTTATTGCAGATTTAAACTTCCACTATTTCATTTGATAAAGTAAAAATTTCACTAGAGTGTTCATTCATCTCTGAACAAAATAAAACCATAAATCACCAATTCTGTTGAATTAAATATTTAAATGAAATGATAAATAAAAGTATTATAACAATTTGCAAATGAATTTTTAACAGCATAATATAATTGCTAATTTGCACTTTTTAGTCAATAGGACAATCTAATTCACCAGTAAGATTTTTTTTTTTTTTTTTGCAAATGAAATACCGGTAGTTTACATGGTTAAATTAATACCACTTCAAAGTATATCATTAGAGTGTTTTTTCCATTATTTATCTAATAGGTTTAAAATAGTTATCAATTAATATGTATTTAAACTAATGTGTAATCATTCTTACTTTAATAAACTTAGAATTTTTGAACAAAAATTCCTTTATGTTGGAATTAAATATTATATTTAACAATTATCATCCTCAAGCAATGAATCAGAAGGATATGGAAAATTTTTAATGTAAAATCTAATATTCTTATTTCATATTAAAGTTTACAATATGTATTTAAAAAATATTAAATATATATTATCCTACAAATAATTAAATTGCTTAATTTATTTGATAAGATTGTCTTTCTATTCATTTATTTAAGGCAATGAAAAAGTTTTATTGAATAATCTGGTATGAGATAGATAGCTTTAATTGGCATAAAGGTATTTAAACTAAACAATTAGCCTATTTTAATAAAAATCAAATCATTTTGGCTAGAAACAATATAAAATCAACCTTAAAGGTCAAAAACATTTTTATAATAAAATTATTTTTTGTTACAAGAGCTGAATAATTGTTAAGAAAGTATTACTAAAAATCAGGAATTGTCAAAAGCTAATTTAATATAAAATCACTTCTCACCTAATCATTAATTCACTGAAGCCAAATAATATGCCAATGCAATTCTGCCAATCATTATAAACTTTTTTATATTATGCATAATCTGAAAATGCTAATTATTGAATACAGACAACATATATAGATCCTAAATACTTAGATTCATACATAGTGATTCCCTGACTTATAAGAAATATAGCATAACCAAACATCAACTGTTACTGATAAAAATATCAGCAGATGATATTAAGTTAGATTATTTAGTTAAGCTGCCATACCACACATTGGATATACTATATTTGGCAGCAGCAACTTTTAGAATTATCATAGATTGGCCAACACACATGATGCAGTTAACCATAAGATTGAAGTATGGGACTTAATGGGCCGAGTCTGGACCACTCCTGAAAAACTGGATGTGTGAGACTTCAAATTAAATCCAGCCTCCAAGATCGTAACTTTGAAGAGTGGGTTCAATTCTGATTGTGGCCAGCAACTATTATTATTGTTATATCTTTGAGAGATATTAATATCACATAGAGTATGATCTGGCATATTTAGGTTCTGCAGAATGATCCACCTATGTAAATTACGGAATGTCTTTATATCATAATCAGAAGTCATCCTACTTTTTTCCTATCCTACTATAATATTTGATTATTTTATATATTATTGAATAAATTTGTAGAAATTATCTCAAATTTCATAAAAAATTACAGTAATTCATGATGAAAATTATGTTTAAAATTGTAAAAATTTTAACTATATAAAATTTAATTTGTAACAATTATTAAGTTGTATGTAGATTATTCTATATATGACGATGAATATTACAATCACTAGGAATTCATATTTTAAAGATATTTAATTTAAACAGTTACATCACTTTATATCAAAATTTTTTTTAATCCAACTTCACAAATTGAGTTAAAAAAAAAACTTTTATAAATTTTCAATTAATTTTTTTCTATCATTGCTTTAAATAAATAAATAGGAAGAAAACCTCATATATGATTCTTTTTATAATAAAGAATTTAAAAATCTCTCAATAGCAATGCACTTGTTTATATATACAATCCAATGATTAATTATAACATATATAAAGCATTTTGTACATGATTAAAACAAGTTAAACAACATTTCTATTGTTAAAGTGAATAATTTATATTTATAAGATTTTTTAACAACAACAGTAAAAATAGTTTTTTAATAGTGGTTTTTTTATTGTATAAGCTATGAATTTTTTATTTTATTGTTGTTAAGGATCTAATTATTTCATTTTATTATTTGTTATTAAAAAAAATGCTAAAAATTCAACAAGTTCATAATATTTTTCAAAGATATTTTTATAATAAGAATATATATATATATATTTGAATGTATTTAAAAATATTAATTCTTTAATATTTGTCTTTGATGAAAAACTATATGAAAGGTAATATCAAAAGCATTGATATTACCTTTCATACAGTTATATATATATATATATATTATATATAACTATATGAACTATATTTTATTTCCAATATAGATATTATATTGGAAATAAAATATTATTCATGCTTTATGATAGTTTTCATAAAACTGAATTGTATTTATTTCAGAAATCTTAAAAATATAACAATTAAAATTAAATTCATTCTAAGTAAAAGTTTAAATTAGTATATTCAAACAGAATAATTAATTAATTAGATACCAATATACATTTGAGTGAAAGAATGATATTTAATACTTGCTAAAGATCTTTCAGCTTAAAAAAGCCATCTTCAGTAATTTTTAGCTTACAATATATTGAAGAGAATAAATTCAATTAATTTCAAATACAGGAATATTTAAAATAGAACATTGTATAACTTTTTAAAAAAATTAAAAAAATTCCGTATTTGAAATTAATTCAATTTATTCTATTCAATATATTGTAAACTAAAAGTTATTGAAGGTGGCTTTTTTAAGCTGAAAGACCTTTTGCAAGTATTAAATATCATTCTTTCGCTTAAATGTGTGCTGATGTCTAATTAATTAATTATTCTGTTAAGAAGAAAAAAGTATATAAGAAGTACAGTATATTCAACTTTAAATATGTTGAAATATTTATGAAACAAAACAACATTTTCAGAATAGATATCAAATATAGAGATAATGAAATAAATATCATTAATAATACATGCTCACAGCAATATATTAAAACAAACAAAAATATATATCTGTACATAAAATATTAAATCATTTAATTTTTCTAACCAAAGAAAATTGTCCGAAAAGAAATTAAAATTAGCTTCTATTTTAAAAGAATTTTCATTTACAAATTAACTCAGTCCTCATAATTACAATATAAATAATTTCAATAACTATTATAATATCATAACATATTTACGAAATTTTATATACATAAGAATTTCTAAGATCATTAATAAATTTTATTTTATTTTTGTTTGTTTTCAAATTTCACTTGTACTTTTTACATTTTATATTAAATATCAGTTTTTATGTATATTTCAGTCTATGTTTAGATTTATTTTGAGTGCTTTAAAACTTGCAAATATATCATAATATTTTAAAATTTTAAATATTATTATTTAAATTAAGTATTATGTAAACATCAAATTTTTAATTTTTTTTAATTACAATTTTGAGAGCAATTATAAATAAAATAATAATCAGAGATTAATTGAGACTTAATTTTTTTAATGAATAAATTTGCAGAATATATATTTTATAAAAATTTTATTTTTTCTGTTCAGTTTGCTTTCAGCCTTATTTTAACTAAGATAAAAAAATATCAGAATTATAATTATTGAATTTTATTATCTTAATTTTTCAATCTAAAATTTAATTGAATATATATATTATAGAGATGTTATATATGAATATCAGACTTACAATTTACAATAAGATGAATTAATATACTGATGACAAAATGCATTCTTCATTGACATATTGAAATGATATTGTTTTGTCCTTTGTGCAGAGTTCAAGATGTCTATCAGACAGTTATATCTTTATTGATATAACCACAAGATACACATATTGAATTCTGTGCAGAGTTTGAAATTCCAGTTTATTGACAACAATGAGTAATACATTAAATAATGATATTTTAAATTTACTGGCATCATTTTAAAATAATTACTACATAATATTACTTTTATAATTTCAAAATTAAAAACAATATTAGAATGCAATATAAAAATAAACATGTAATTTTATTTACTGTTTTCTTATATTTTATCTTGTCATAAAAGATAATGCAAATTAGCATCGCCAGAAAAATATAATGTTATTAAAAATATTTCCTAATGCAAATAAAAGATATTTAAATATATTATAGCATCTAAATATTATATATAATATTTTAATACATATTTTTCTTAAAACGTCTTAGCTAAACTTGAAATCCTAATTCAAATATAATTTAAAATTAAAACCTGAATTCTAAATAAAAATAAAACTGGTTATTTTATTTAAAAGTTTTGAATAATTTTAAAATATTTAATTATTTACAATGTTTTATTATTTTCATTATTAAAATAAGTCTCACAAAAATAAAATAAAATTTACTTCTCAAACATTTTTGAAAATTCTTATGCTTTCATTATAATTTATACTACTGTACTAAATTCTAAAACTGAATTTAATTTGCAACAGCCAAAAACATAAATTCCTTTTTAAGGAAGTATAAAATTTCCTCAAATTCAATAAATTTTTCAAAAATTAATATGTAAAACTTAATCTTATAACTTAACAGTTCTGAATTATTTAGATTAATAGTTTTAATATATAAAATAAATTTTATATTATTTTCTTAAAATAATTATTTTCAGTGAATTTTCAGTTTTATATGCATAGTATATATAATTTATTTTTGAATTCAATTTGAAATTTTTTTGCATAGCTCCTGCAAAAAAATGCATAGCTCCTGCATTTTTTTTTCAGAAAAAATGCAGGAGCTATGCATTTTGATGTGATTTAATTCTTTAGTTTGGAATTCACAAAACTAAAAGTTCAGAAGTAGAAAATTCAATGAAATAAATTAGTAAAATATTTTATTTAAATAATTAATTTTCCTTTGTTTTTAAAATTATTGCTTTTGATTTTGTTTGTTAAATTTATATTGTGATTATATTAGAAAACTTTAAACTAGATTCTGATGGTCAGTCTTCCATTATAAATTTTTAATTTTGTAATACAGTAGGTCACCTATTTATGTGGTTAATTTGTTCTGAAAATGTTTATACAAATCACAAATGAATAAGTTCAACAATGCTTAAACTCAATATATATGAGCATATGCATCGATAAACAGAATTGTTATATAAAATTAATGAGCATATAAATATAAATTTAATGTCATAAGTGATGTTTTTGCAAAAAAATAATTTAATGAACTTTTTTATTTAAGTTTTATAGAAATTCAGCACATATAAAGATTACACATCTGCATATTTCTAAAGCTATAAAATTCAAAATGTAAATACTAGATTTACTCAACTGTTATTTGGTTGTATTCAAAAATTCTAATGAAGTTTACTTTACAATTACAATAATAAATTTCAGAATTCAAAGAAAGCTTTTATATATAAAAAATAAATATATCATAATAAAACTTCCACTAAATCTTAGCTAATGAATGAATTAATTCCTATATGATATAATGCATACTTAATATTATAACAGAAAATTAGTTTAAAAATTTTTCAATACAAGTTTATAATATTGATTTCTTCAATAATGATCTACTCCAGCATGATAAGCTGCTGGAGCCTTCCCAAAAAACTTGAGATGTGAGATCCAGAATTGAAGCAAGATCCTCCAAGATTAGCCAAGTTTTTTTTAGTCCTAATGCTATTGCATATTTAATAAATAATAGTGTAAATATGTTTTTAGGCTTTTATATGTATTAGAAAATGAAAAAATTCTGTGATTTGTTTAATTCATATAATGTATCATTCATATATTTAATCTAAGAACAAAACTAATAATATATAAACAATATATCTTCATTCTGTCAAGAAGTTTTATTAGGAACTATGCAAGAAATCAAAACCAAGTAAAAAATACTTTCTTCAGTGATTTATGAATATAGTTCAGTTTTTGAGTTTAAGGTATTTTGATTGCACAGTGCACAGTTAAGATATCATATCAATGTTATCAATAAAGTTTATCATTATTCCTAATTTTAGATTATAAACATATTTGCTTTATAGCACTTTGCTAATACAGGATTTCTCAATTATATTCCATGTTTTTATTTTATATCTCAAAAGAAAAATTATCTGCAAATTGATACTTTAATAAATAAAGTATAAATTAACACACAGACAAGTCAGGCCTGGAGCCTTCCCAAAACACTTGAGGTACGAGACCCAGAATTCAAGGGAGATCCTCCAAGGTGGTACACAAATGCTTTATCATGCAACCATTGGCCAAGTTTTTTTAGTCCTAATGCTACTGCATATATAATAAATAATAGTATAAATATGTTTTTAGGCTTTTATATGTATTGGAAAAAATGAAAAAAAAGGCTGTGATTTGTTTACAGCAAAAGCTATGGAACATAATTGCCACAATGAAAGATATGCTTATATTTTTACTTTTATGAGGCATACAAAATATAATATAATAAGCTATACTTTAATTATTACTGTTTTCTTATAAGAAATTTTAAGTGATTTTAGCTAAAAATTACAAAATCATCAGAATGCAGTTGCTATTTTCTACAGATACAATGTTAGACATATTATTGCTTCATATTACATAATATTTTCTAGAATGCAATAACATATTTTATGAGAACAAACTGTATACTAAAACTAAAATATTTAATCTATGCCTATATTATATTTATAATCATTTTTCTATATGTATGTATGATAATTTTTAATTAAAAATCTAAAAAATATTTAGGGTTATAACAGTGATTACTATTCAGCATTAATATGGGCATATTCTTACATTGACTTTTTTTCATTTAACCATTCTACAAGGTCCTGTGCATCCAATTTACTTTCTTTTCTAGTGATATTACAACTTATTAAAGTACAACTAGATGACATTAAATATTAAAAGCAAGGGCATAAAATATGGCTTACTTCCATTGCTACTAGATTTTATAGAGTAATATGAGTAATATAGAGATTTTATAAAATATTATTATTATTTTTATTTAAACTACACATGAATTAATTGAATTTAAATATTACATTTTTTTGTATATTTAAATTAAATTTAAAAATATAAATTAAAATATTTAAAAAAATCAGCCAGTTTACATATCTATGAATCATTTAATTTTCTCAGAAATTATTATTAAAAACATCTAACAAAAACGAAACAAGAATATTTTTGTTTTAACATAATGAATCATAAAAATTACAATGGAACTACTAACTCAACACAATTATTTTTAACAAACTCCACAACAAATGTCAATATCTTTCTTTCATTCCAATTTTATGATAATTTGTTCTAAGCACAACACAATAAAAATTTTTATTCTAACCTGGTAAGTACATTTCTGTTTACAAAAAAGAAAATAAATCAGAATTTTACAATATTTATAAGAAGTAAATTCTAAGAATTATAATTCCAGTAAAAATCATAAAAATGTACATTTTATTTGACAATTTGGAAACTGACTTAAGTTCTAATTTATAAACTAAAAAGCATTTTTCCAGCAAATGTACATAAAAATAAATTTTTAATGTTATATTTATTTTCCCTCCTTTACTTCAATTAAGTTAAAATTAAACTAATATTTTTATTACAGTGAAATAAATTTTTTTAAATTTTTTAATGTATTTTAAAAGTTTTTATATAAAAAAAAAAACCATATGTCATTTTTATTTAAATAAAAATGTCATAATCGCAAGAAAGTTTTTCTAAGTATTGTTTTTATTAAAATTTTTTTTGTTTATATGAATCACTCGGTGAATAGATACCATTCTTTATATTCTCGGTTTTTTAATTTGTCCTTGAGACAAACAGACATTATTTTATGTGTGATTCAACTTAAGTGCAAGAGAGCGTCACAATTATAAACAGAGCGACGACCCGCGCCATGCGAACTTACGCGTGGATGTGACGGAGGTCAATAGTAATATAAACCCGAATTATGCTTATATATGTATACATATAATATGTAAATCTTTAAAATCATTTGGATGTTTCGTGTAATTATTAAATTACGAGAAAAAATTAGATTTAAGATTGTAAAATATCTCGCATGTTTATTCAGCAGATGTAATATTAGTAAGGCAAATATCGCGAACGGAAGAAGCGTGCTATCGACAAACATAACCATTTAAGAAATTTACTTACCAGTCAGCTATTAAGACACATCGGTTGGTGGTGCCCTCTATAGACAGCCCTTGGTACTACACTAGTGGTCGACGCTCCTCCCGCAGGTTACTCCTCTTCCGGTACCATGACAACTGTCTGTAAAAGAATCACATCCAATAATCAATAATTACGCATGGACATTCCTGTTTTACATATTTCCGTGTATTTAATACCAGAAATTTTTATATGGCAGGTTTTCATTTTAAGTCGGTTCCGATAACTTTAACCAAAATAACTGTCCGGGAATCGTTACGCGTATCTGTTCGTTTTTTTATGATCGACTATACGGCTAGAGGAACGTTATTTTTTTTTTAGGTAATTACGGGAGAGCTTTTTTAATACCTTTTGGTTTTATTTTTATATTTCTTCAGTGTGTAGAAAAAACGGCGGTAATAATTTTTCCATCTGAAATCCTCGAGAGTGCGACATTATCACGTACAAACCGCGATGGGATGCCACAGAATTGTAGAATGACTCATTCCTCCCTCATCGTTCCCTTTTCTCAGCATGAACTCTCCCATCCGATACATAAACTATGACAATTCGGTTTGGAGAGGAAGATATTTGAATCCTGAGTCATTTTTATAACGATCTCTCTCCTTTACAATAACCATGTATTTATAACGAGGGAGCGTCAGTTTTTCTGCTTTATTAAAAAAAAAAAAATATCGAACAAAATTCACGTTTTTGAATGATGATAATTTTATATTAGAGATGCCAAATTATATCTTTCGTTCTCATCTGGATGTGCGGTTAATCGCAAATTGGACGAGGGATTTCTCCAGTTCCAATTTGCAATTTTGTCACTCTGCTAATGAATCCGTGCTGCTAATAACCTCGAAAAATTTTAAAGCTTGTTCTAATTTTTCGTAACTCGAGTAGGTCAAGAAAAATAAGTTTTTTTTTCTCTCTTTCTTTTTCCTTTACCATAACAACCACTTTCAGGAAGTGGGGATGGGTTTTTAATAAAAGACAACGACCGGACTGAAAGGGAAGAAAATTATTCATCAAGTAACAATAAGAGATGGCTCCTAGGCGAAATTCAAAAAAGCTCAACAACTTTCGAGATGTTGTAGAGATAATTCTCTTATCGGAGAAATGATGTCACTTCTTTCACCCTCCAGTTAAAATCGACTCGACCAGGGAAAGACAGATAATGAAGAGGAGACACGCGATTTTGCCCCTACAACTTTCCTTCTCCATCTCTCCTCGGAGTATACAATCGATAAGCAGACAGTAGTAAATGTCAATGGATTGTTGATATCTTCACTTCATTTTTTTATGAATAATCTATAATTATCGAGCAGCTCGAATTTTTCTAGCTACGCCGAAACACCTTAACGTCATTACTATTTTGGTCACGCCGAACATTCGATAATGCTTCGTACTGCGCTGAAAAAAACATACACACACACACACACACAAAGCTTTTAAGGTGGTAAAAGGAGCGATACCATTTAATAAAGCAAAATAATTATTATTCCGAACGTTTACCAACGCGAAATGGCATATAATAAAACGGCTCGGAGAAACAAAAATTACATACAAAACAAAAAAAACATGCGCAAACTATTACTACTTGGAGAAGAGGAGAAATAATTTAATCCTGAAAGACTCATTTCGCTAGGATTAAAGATTTCACAATTCGTACAGCGAATAATTATTTTTGTGTTTTGGTGCGTATATCCTCTGATTTTGTCATTTAATATAAGCAATTACTGTAGTCTGATGGTCTCCAGCTACTATAATACGTTACAGATCATTACACGACTCGCCAAATTTTACGTTACACGGCTCCTGGTTCATTCTAGATAGCCAGATATTGATGTGGACGGAGTTACGGTATTTACAACATATACCATTCCAGTGTAATGACCTAAACGTTGATAAATAGTGTGTTTATGTGCAGTACTCTAGTATATAGTGTACTATATTTCATAAAAGACTGTATGCTTGTATAAACTGACAGTTAAGTGTATAAATATTTTAAACAACCTATAGACAGAAATCTTACAAATCCACTTATCCATTTTTAACTAACATTCGATTAAATTTTTACTGCAAGTTTTCTTGTTGGCAGTTTGTAGAGTTAAGAACTAAAATAGCTAAATCGATGTAAGAAGGAGAATCCGGTTTGATAATCGAACCGAGATAATCAAAAATGGTTATCTGCTTTAGTTAATGATTTCTCCGATCGACTAAACAATCTCCAAGTTTTAACTCTTATTTAATCATCGATTTTTTTTATTTTTTTTCTCAAGGAATTCAATGGAACAGTTCTCCTCGAGGGAGAGAAGAAAAAAAAAATTTTATAAAACTCACAATTCAGAATTTTATCATATTACAAAGCGGAAAAAGTCATGATATTATGGAATTTTGAGTATGCGTGGAATAAATTTTAAAGCGAAAATGAAAATTGGGAATAATAAATCTCTAATCAAGACTCCGTTTGCATTCGTCCTTTAAGAATTATAAGCTCGGAAGATTATTGCGAATTGAATGCATTAAAATTGGGGAATCATCATCATCTAACTAAGAGAGATTTGAATGGTTTGCAGTAACGAAATTATAATTTCATTAGCAGTGTTTACGATGTTTAAATTCGTTAAAGAGGAATCGCACTTTTTATGATTTCTGCAACAATCAACAGTAACTAAAAACAAAAAAAAGCACATTAAAATTCTAAAAATAAAACTCTTCGTTATGGTTTTTGGCAATTGGAATAAAGCAATCGCTTCTAATTTATAACTGCTTCCATAATAAAAAATACAATAATATTCGCTTTATAGTATCTTTAAGCAATATTTTGCTAGTTTATAAATATATATATATATATATATTCCGGAAGGAAATTAGATTTTTCAAGGTCAACAATGAATTTCCTACCTAGAGTTCAACGGGATCGACATAATTGTTATAAGAGCGGAAAAATTTATAACTGTTCCCAATTGTAAATTGAGGGTGGATACCAGACAGATCACACGTGGGCGGAATATGAGTCAGACAAGGTGTGAAACACCACCTGTCCGGTTTCCACTGACATCATTCTATCATCCTAGCTCTTACAAAATATTATTTGGCATCTTTATGTATTTTTTCCGAATCATTAATCTCGCATATACATATACTGTATACCAGTATGTATAAAACAGATCGGATGATTAGTCATGAAAAACTCTTGCAAACTTCATATTAAACGTAGCCAAGATAATACTTTGACTAATAATTATCTGCTAATTAATTCGCTTTATTGGGTTTCTGAAACCTTAACAATTACTATTGCTTTCGGAAAATGGTAACAAGGCGCGAACACATCCGAATAAGACATTTTTTTTAATTCTTTATATATACGGAATGCATATATATTTAATTATCTTTAGAATTTAAGATTGTTTCCAGTTAAGTAATGCGTAAATTTAGCTACCGTTACTGGATCGAAAACTTTCCACTTGGCATTAATAATCCACTAAAGTATAAAATTAATGAATTAATTTCCAAGTAGAATTATTAAAGTTCGATGAAGCGAACCGTATACGTAGCCTCCAGCAGTTCGTTAAAGTATGAGTCATCCGTATTCGAAACATTGTCAATCAGTATACTGACTCACAATCTAATTAATGTTTATCAAAGGAGAGATATGGTCAGTGCGATTTCGCATCATTCCGTTTCCAAACACAGATACTTACAACTGATAAAAAATAAAGATTTTTTTCGTGGTTTATTAATTAATTAAGATACAGTACTGTATACAAATTGCAACCGTTTGTTATCAGCTAATTCGCATCGTATAGAACTTCCAAAAGTACTAGCGCAGTACGAAAAACTGTCACATAATTCGGTAATAATAATGCAATAAATTTTTATACGGAAGTTTCTGAGATCGATGAATGAATAATTTGTTTTTAGTACTGTTTAATACAGATGGTAAACTCGATTAAATACGTATTCATTCACGCTCTCAATGGAAAACTATGGTTAGTAAACAATAAATCTTTTAAAAAACGAGAACTGATATAAAAAATTCATTCATCAGTGTAACACACACACACACACACACACACACACACACACACACACACACACACACACACACACACACACAAGTTTTGTTCATTTAACGTATACACATTTGTTTAGTATACAAAATCCAAATCTAAACGTTACAGTCAGCTTAAAGTCTAGTCATATAAACGAAATTGTATCCAAGCTGTGCGCGCGTATGGGTGAATAAAAAAAAATATATCAAATCCTGGCTAAATTCCAGCTATCACGTGACATAAGGGGTTCGTGTGGTCCACCCTATCGAATTTCTGGTGAACAGCTTTAGTAAATGATGGCCCCCGGGTCGGACAGAAGGGTGTATTGACCGCACGATAGAGAAGCCAGACGATATGGTTCGAAAAAACATTTTTTAAACATACGGAACCATTGCACTATTTTATGGATTTATTAATAAATTGTTTATTTATTAATAGAGTAATCAATCTAACAATGAATGGGAGTGGCCCTTTGCATTTTCACTCCTTTGTTGTTTGGGTTCAATTATACTTTTCGTTTTTTTTATTGTCGAAAGTAAAAATTTAAAACGATATCCTGGGAAAATATATTGTATTCAATAAACGTAACTGTTTTATACCGTATTAAAATATTCATTTGTAACGATTTATTTTTTTTTTTTTTTTTTACAAATACGATAATCAAATTCATCTGGAAGTATAAAGAAAAATTTGGAATGTAAGAGGGATCGAATAATTTTGGACAATTTTAGAGAAGCGAAACTCTTTGTCTTCTCACATAAAACACTTCGATCAATTCATAAGAGATTCACTAAAACAACATCCTGGTGATCCGTTGGGACAACTTTGCAGAATATTCGCCATCTATCTCGCAGCTCGACAAATCCTCCATTCAATGTTATGTTACATTATACAGTCTAAACAACAAGACAGAACATTTATCTTGTACTCGACGGAAAGTAGATGCCTGTCAAAATATTCAGCGTAATTTCCAAGGAAATGAATAGCAATTGTCGTTTCATCGCTCTTCTCTTAATCGCATCACATTAACTAAATTCTATTGATATTTAAACAAATCAGCAGTTCTAAGTTAATAAGACTGTTTGCAACATTCAACAAATGTGGAATTGCAGTACTTACGAATAATCAAGAATTTTGATGGACTCTCTGTCCTGGTTACTAACAGAATTAGTATACACCATATGTGGATCTACTCGAGTGGCTAGAGTGATATCATGTTCGGCATTTCTGATCTTATTCACCTAAGAGACCTTTTATTCGTTGTTGTGGCATTTTATATTATAAATAAATATTTTGTTTTGTACTCTGTTTAAATCGGTGAATAAAATTTCCTAGTGTGATCTGAGATGAATTTACTGGTCGAAGTAGTTCTCATTAAAATGTTTTGAGATAATAAGAGAGGAAGTTGGTAAAAAATTGCTGAGTGAGGTTTAACTAAGACATTTTTTAAGGAGAATGAATTTTTTTTGTGTTTTTTTTTTAAATTCGATCGTGACCCGACAATTTTAAAACCATGACTCTACTTTTAGAAGGCGTGATAAAGCATTGATTTTGGCACCCATTTCCATATATAATTACGTAAGACGATTTTTAAGGTTCAATAATTTTACATTAGTTTCCTTTTCTATAAAAAAAAAGCTGACCCAGAAAAAATACCACTCTTCGTTTTATGTCTTCGTCCTGGTGATAAACATACAGCATATATAATATAGGTTAATTAACTGCATTAAAAAATCTCAAATAAATTCGTGTACGTCGTATGTTTATATAAAACTTACAATTAATACTTAAAATTTTTCGATGACCCAAATTTTGAGAAAGAAGATACTCGAAAATGGAGTAGCTGAACCAGAATGCAACTGTTATTGCTTATTAACTGCGAGTTTCTATCACAAGAGAGCAAAAAAAGGCAATTTTCGAAAAGGCATTCTGCTCGAATGATTTTAATATACGCCATCTTATTCCATTCTATTCATTCACCTAATATAGTTCGGGACTGCATTGCAGATTCTGTCATCCACTTGTCAACTTTATCTGCATCACTAATAATATATACACATTCAATTTTTGGTATATATTTCATTCAATTTTCACTTATGCTTGTATGCGGATACTGAAATGGGTTTTAATATTATTTAAGATGAAAATCGCAACTCGTTATCTACTTTTGATATTTTTATAAATGATATCTTAAACTTTATTTGTGTAGATAAAAATGGCAATGCCCCGACGAAATACTACTAAAAAATTTCTGTGCAGAGTCTTTATTATTATTATTATTTAAAAATTTTGTAAGAAAATTCATTTATATAACTTTTAACACATAGCTTAAGGATTAGTGCCATCATCTCGACAGATTTGCTGACAAAATCCTCCGTTCTCCACTGAATATTACTTTTTCTATCTGTTCAATCGTGTTTTAAAATTTTCTATATATATATATTTTTTAATAAATATTCAATAAGCGAACTATTTGTCAAAAATACTTGTGTTTTATTTTGAACATTTATGTATAAATATTAAAAAATGTAGTATTTCATATGTAAAAGTATACATATATATATAAAATCTTAATATCTAATAATTTTCATCATAAAAACATCATCATCAACTGGGAAAGCAACCTCTTCATTCAACTTTTTAAGTTGTTAAAATTTATCACTTCATACAACTGGCCAATTTATATTTCACATATAAATTAAATGCATTCATTTGTAAATAATAAACATGTAAATTTATTTTAAACAATAAATAATATCATAATCCACCTGAAAATCGATCCGTCTAATGAGAGACCGAGATGAGAGAACTACTGTTTTTAAATAAATAACTCATTCATATTCACTAACATCTTGATACGCTATCGCATCCAAGGTTAAGATGGAAACTAGACCCAAACAACTCCCATGTTGTATTCACTATACTTATTTTAGAAATTATAATCTCTTACCAATTACGTGAATTACTGTTTATGTTTTACTTTTATGAACCTATTTTGCTTTTGTCAACAAACCGTGGTCACTTATGAATGCGTGATTGATCTTTCTGCTTATTTTTGAACTCGTTTAATATGGTAAAAAATTCAAAATATAATATTCGTTATTGATTTTAAGATACGATTTACTTTTGTTTTTACTGTTAACAACACGTGTGTGGGCTCATATGTTAAAATTATAATATGGAAACAATCTGCAGAAAAGCACATAATACACCTAAGCATTAAATATTTTACCTTAACGACCTAATTTTGTTGTAACAGTATAAACAACGTAATTAAATTAGAATTAACTATCATCATCCATCATTAAAATTTTAAAGGTAAACGGTACAGATTATCATCATTAGACAATTATTATTTTTGTTATTAAGGCCAGTACACGTTTAACAAGTGCTAGACTTCTATAGATGTGCACCATATGTTATATTTCATCTTCATACGCGGATTATGGAGAATAATAGAGTAGATACGATAAAGTACAATAATATAAGTTAGACGGGGAAACGAACGAAGAAACCAAACAGAAACGACTGTGGAAATATTAAAAAAGAAACATAGAAACCAACCATTACCGTAGCTTGGAGCAAAACTTGGCAAAGGCAGATGACGATTCTTCGACGCCTTTTCTCTGTTTACTCCATGGGTGTGTTCCGGAAATTCGACAACCGTGACGTCGAAAATGTAAAATATCGTTTTGTTAACTTGTAATAAACGAATGCGATCGGTAAAAGAAGTGATGTTAACGAACTATAAGCAACCGTGACACAAACTACACTCTCCTCCTTTGGCCATTGTCAGCTAGAATACCGAAACACGCCATCTAGTGACGAAACTTTGCGCCATAGAATTTTTAATGAAAGAAAAGTTTGTTTTTTCGTAAAGTTATACTTTTTAAAATAATAAATAACAATAATAATTAATATTACTATTACGATTTTAATATTTAAATTTTATAAAAGAATAAAAACAATCTCTTGGCACGCAAATAATTATATTCATTATTATTAAATAAGCTAAATATATATACAGTATATAAGTAACTTTCGGTTAAGTAAACAATTTAATTTTATTTTTTAATAAATAAAAATATTTGAAGAATTATTAATTTAAAGAAAGTTAATAATCTCCAGAATCGCCTCGATAATAGAGAACAATGAATAAGAGAGGAGGCAGAATAAAAATTCAATTCATTCTTCTTTTATGCTAAGAATTCGGAGTTTTCGATTTAAATTGAGTTTTGATCAAAATTAAATATTAATTTGGTTTCAATAGAAATAGCTTTTAAGAAGATTTTTTTTTATTTATATTTTTTCTCTGTACTTAATAAAAATTTTTATTAGTTGCAGATGTTTGAATAATATCGAAGAAAATGTTTGTTTATTTATGTTTCGTATATTGTTAACAAACTGGCAACATCAAATATAAACTAAATAACTTATGATTCAAATTTTAATATATTTAAACATAGAAATCTCAAAATCTGAACTAAGCACTGAAGTGCCTCATACTTCTAGGCAGTACTAGAGGAGGATTCACTGGCGCTCCAGAACCATAATACTGTATCCAAAAATATTAGAAAAAAATAATATTTCTCTTTGAATCTAGAATCCTTTGATGATAGAACTGTATATTATTTAATAATTAAAATATATAGTAAATATGAATATACTTTTAATAATATTGAAAGAATATATCATATTTATAAAATTATCTTTTAAATCTTATAAAATTTTTTCTGATCCGCGGTGCAATGCTCCCTTTGTTACGTGATCATTGTTATTATTACGTCATCACGGCATCGGTCTCGCGTGTAAACTCAAAACTTTTACGTGAAAACTGATGCCAGATGTAACAAGATTGTTTCAGAAAGAGCCTATGGCAAAGATAATTTTTCTTTATTCAAAAATTATCTTAATTGACATTAGAATCAGCATAAAATCATTAATAGTTCGCATTCAATAAGGATAATGCAGATAAAAATAAATTATAACGATTCTACAGATTCAATTAAATTGAAATATTGTTACATTATAGCAATGAAGTATCACCAGGTTACAAAGATATTACATAAATTTTTCGAATAACTCAATATATAGCATCTCTTATTTCTACAACAACACGATAATTAATCTTATAAATTTATAATCTATCTAAAATTATTAATTGTCGTGTTTGTTACCGGAAGTGAACCATTAAAGTTTCTTATTTTTTTCTCCTAACATCCTTTTTTTATTTGCTTTTAAATCCATTCGATTTTACGTTTTCAATATTTAATATCGGTTATTAAAATAAATATACCATCAAGCCAGTTGTTAGTCGTTTAAAACTGAACGATTTTTTGCATGAAATCGTTTCAAAGTGGGAAGAAAGATAATATCATAAAATATTTATTAGGTAAATTTTAAAATTGTTTTTTCGGTGTTCATTTTTTTTATACGCTTGTCTACACAGTTAGAATAAATATCTTTATTTACTGTTTATCTTAGCTTCGGGCTCTATTTTAAATACTTGAGATAAGCTGTATAATAAAATACACATAAAACACGCCGTATTTTTTAAATGAAATTCTTAATAAAAGTTGCAGGTATCGTAATTTTATGCGCTATATCGTATTTTATAGAGATTTCATTAGGATATATTTAAATTTTAATTGCGCCCGATGAAAGAGAAAAAATTAACTTCTTTATAATTTATTTTTCCGAATAATATATATAATGTAATGTTAAAATTCAAACAATTTACAGTGGCTTCCCGTACAATGCAGAGGATACTTTCCGCGTTATAGGAAATCGCGCTATACGAGACACGCGTTATCAGACAATTTTACGTAAATTTAAACTGGTTTCTGAGTTCCAGCACTGATCCCATATTGCCGATGAGATGTGTGTTAGTTTAAATATGATTTTATTGTGCGAAGAATGTTAATTAATTTTTTTTAAAGAAGGTTTCTTTTAATAAAGGAAAAAACAAAACAGAATACAGATAACTAAATTTTTAAAATATTATACACAAATAAAACCCGTATAACACAGATTCCGAAAATGCGGATCCGTATAATCCGACGAAAAAGTTATCAAAAGTTGTCATGGAAACGAAATAAACATCGTTTGGTTTTTTTTTAATTTCAATCAGCGGATATTATAAGTAACGGGTAAGTAACGTTAAACAAATTTATCTTACGCGTTATACGAGATTGTTTATAGCGTTATATGAGTACCAGTCGCGTTATACTGGAGCTTACTTCATTAATGATTATAAATTTAACTGTAGAAAAATATATATAAAAAAAATCCTCGGATTTCCGATTTTGTTTTTTTTTATTTAACAACAAAATCAATTCCATGAATATTATTTACTAATTTTAATCAACAATATTTTTACTAATAACTAGAAAAAGCACTTTCTCGTATCAATAGAGATTAATCGATAACGTTTAAAGTTTCATTTGTTAAATTCGTGATTAAAAAAAAAAAGAAAATGTTAACTGTTTCGAAAATTTTGATTTTTGACGTAATAAGAAAAAAATGACGATAATACAATTTTTAGCAGACAAAAGAAGAAAAATCATTAAAAAATAAACTGGCTTTTTGAACATTCTTTTATCATTTAACGGCAGACAATTATTATGATGAAAGTAAAAACACGTAGATACAATAGAATAAAAAAAAAGTATTTCACGCTTTTTATTGTTATTATTATTTTATTTTATAAGATTTCTATTGAACCATTCGGAATGAATTGTAAAAATATTGTACTTTTTTTTTCTAAACATTAAAGAGGATCTTGTAAATTTTTTTCTAGAACATCGGTTATTGAATAGTATGACTCGATGGCCTTTTCGAGTCTTTTTTATCAAAGAAAGTCAGAGTAAATAATTTAAAATTAAGCCGCTTATACCATATAAAAAAAAATATATTATATATATATTTTTTTTATAAATATACATTGACTGAAAACTGATTAAATACAAAATCTTTCGTATAATTCATTTTAAATTAAATACACACCACAACAAAGTTGCAGTTATCCTTTAAGAAAAATTGACTCTTTTATTACAAAAGATGTATAAAATAAATTTTCTATACAATTGCTACAAAATTAATAAAGCTCTCCATCCATATATAACTCAAATCTTGTAAAATAGCTATTTTTTGACAAAAAAAAACTGTCCGTATATATAAGCTTATATATATTCTCCTTATTCTTTTGTTATAAAAATTTGTTGTGTGGTATATAATTTTTCTCGTTTTTCTTTAAGAAATATATATATATTTTTTTTTTACTTTTTGGAACTGACAAAAAGGACAGAAGGTGATGCTGATTTACACAAGAATTTTTTTTTTTTTTGCTTTAAATAATTTAATTAATCTACGATAGAACACGAAAATTAAAAATTTCTCTCCACGCGCGATTAAAAGATGAAAATTAAGAAAAACAAAGGAAAATTAAATATAGTTTAGCATTTTATCTGCTAATTCGATTGCTGCCAGAAGACATTTTCGTTTTTTTACAGACTAAACAGCTGAGCTCACACTACTGTATCTAAATCACTTCAGATAATAGAATTTATCCTCTTTAAAGCTGAAAAATAGCAGTAAATATTGACTTTTTTGAATGGGAAAGGAATATTTAAAGGATTTAAATAGATATAGGTTGTATATATATATAAACCAGAATAGGTAGAAATCGAATCACGCTTTAAACTTGCCAGCTTATATATATTCTACTGACTAAGGAGGTAAATACAAAACGAGTTTAATATTTTAAACACGCTTTTTTTTTAATTAATTGATATTTAAAAATCAATTTAAAAGATTAATTACAAATCGACTTAAGTTAATTCTTTTTCGGTGCTCTTTTTCTAATTTTATTTTTTAATCAATTTAATAGATTTAATTAAAAACTTTAATTAGAGTTCAATTTCTCTTTTTCCTTGTTTTAATTACAAGAAAAAAAAAATTTATACGGGTTTAAAACTATTAAAGCTAAAAACTGTTACGTGACAAAACAAATTTTGGAGATGAAACTGTAAAAAGCGAAAAAGGCAAACGGGAATCTTCTATCGAAAATTTATATTTATTATAAAGAAACATATTTTCGTTTGCGGTTTACGTTAATTAAAATCGATAAGCAAAAGTTGATATTTATTATTAGAGGATTTACTTTATTGAAAGTATTTTGATTAAAAAGTTTAGAAGATTTTTTTTTATTTTTATTTTTTACTCGGTGTCTTTTTACGATCCATAAGTTTTTCCTTTTATAAACTGACGACAATTAAATGGCGACTTTTCTGTTTCTCTTTGGAGAATGCGGAACTGCAGATGCCACCTTAATACTCCATGACGATCCAGTCAACTGACTAATTACGTCACCGACCATCGTAAAAGTTCTTTTTCTGCTTTCTTTTTCTTTTTTTTCTTTTTTTGTTTCTAATCTAATTGGTTTCGTGACGTGTGGGTGTTGATGGCACCTTTAACATTAACAATGTTTGAGACATGTAGCTCCAATGATTTTTGTTTTATTCTTCGGTAATGTTAGCTTAAATTAACTTTACTTATTCTACTAATAGAATTTAGCAATTTAATTTTCTCTGATGTGTTTTCAAATATTTATTAATAGCGTAAAAATTTTATATATTTTTTTCTACGAGTTTTTAAACCACGTTAACTTAAAAAATATATTTTTTTAACCAATCAAAGATTAAATATTTTTAATGCATAATATATATAGTAGACTATACAAACAATAATAAAAAAAAAAAAAGAAAATATTGATAAAATCCGGAAAAGATCGCTTTTGTCGAAAGAACGAAGTAAAATTAACGGAGAAATATTACAATATTTGATACTAGAATAAAAATAATGAGGGATTTTTTTATTATTATTGTTAAAGTAGATTATTATCGTTAATGATCGCATCTCAAATTTTCGAGACGATCGGGAGCAAAGATTATAAGAGGATCATTATGTTCTGTCATTATAGAGCTTTACAAAAAGAAGCAAAGAACATATAAGTTAGAATACATATATATACAGTATATATACACACGCTAGGGAATTAAATGAGTATACTATAAAAATGAATAGTTTATAAAATTTAATCAAACAGTCCTTTTCCCTTTTCATTTCTTCCAATCTAATTCACTCTGTAAGCTTTATACTAGAGGTCTTATCTGATGAAATTTTACAAAAACCTGATAATTTCTAAAGAAATTCCGACTTTCGATCTGATACTCGATTTTGCTTCTATTAGAATTTTTATAGATAAGCTCGATTATTATTATTGATAAATTCTAATATGCCGATAAGAATAATTCGACTACGATATTTTTAAAAGCAATAACAAAAATAGATTTTTATGTCTCATTACGCTCTCTTGAAAAACATATAGATTAGTCCGCTAACATAACGTTGATAAAACATTTCTTTAAAGAATAAAAAAAAAAATGTATCGAAAGTACTTTAGATAATATTTTTGATAGGACTATTTTGATTTCAGATGAGAGATTTTTAATGCATTCTATACTGCGTAATGATACTTAAACAACGAAAAGAAAAAGGAAAAAAAAAAAAAAAGGATTTATTTCAATTTTCTAACAATATTTCTAAAATAAATTACGAATTTTTATTGTTTAGTATCGTCGAAAATAATGAGAAATTCCGAATTCCGAAAATCTCTTTTAATAGTGGAAAATTTTGGATTCAGACCAAAATAAAAAGATATATGCGTGAAAGAAGAATTAATTTGGGATGCATACAGAGTTTATAATTAAGTTTAAAATATATTATTCTATAACTGTGAATAATATAAAAGTAAATGAAAAATTTCTATTCAAAAAATAAATATTTTATTTCCAGCGATCCGAAGATTTTTTTTTTACAAATATAAAAATTTTTTACGCCAAGTAGTAAATATTTTACGCAAAATACTAGCAATTTATTTATAAATTAAATCATTCATTTAGTAAATTTTTATATCTAAAATATTACATGAATTTTTAAAAAGTTAGGGGTTTGTGATACTAATGAAACTTTCCATTAAGAAAGAGCAACAGGAAGATGTAATGGGGTCTTCATCATTATGTTTTCTTTATTTATTTTCGCTTTTTTTTTCCTTTTTTTCATTTAGAAGTTGTAAATGTAAAAAAAAGAGAAGAAATTATAATTGGTGAAGCTGAAAATAGAGATGGTTGTATATCCGATTTTAAATGAAAATCGAAGAGATTGACGATAACGACCTGTCATCATCTTTCAGGGTTGTCTGATAAAAAAAAAAAAAATACCATTAACGTTCTCAAATTCAACCTGAAAGTCTAATAAGATACTTTAATGAAGTTTGCTGACAAACATAGTCTTTCAATTCAATGGAGACTAACTTGTAAAGCCGATTATTTTTAATCTATTGACTACTCTAATCTGTAAAAAAAAAGGCAGAAAAATATTTCTGACATCTCGTTATGCAAAATTTTATCAGAAAAAAAAGTATCTTTTTATTTAATACAGAATGCAATAAGGTAGCTAATTTCGTTCCTTTTTTTTTACATCTGGGAGAGTTTTCTCGATATTAAATAAGATTGATAATCTAAACTCTTCCTCTGACATCCAGACAAATTTGATGCGTTTAATACTCGGATATAATATTTTAAAGCTAGGTTTACTGACATCTGTTTTAATTATTCTGTTAATTTAGAAAGTTTTATAGCTACTTGTTCGCAATTTGTTTTAGTAAAACGAATATAGATTCCGAGGGAAGGTTTTGTAAACATCGATCAAGGGAAAACGTATTAAAACGCGCTTAACTTGTATTTTCAACCAGATGCTGTTGTCATCGGTTAGCGACAGCTGTTGTCATCCCATAATATGCCCATCAATGATATTCTTCTGTTAATTCCATCAGTCTATAATCAGGTGAGACATATATAAGACAAGAATTAAAAATTTTGCATAAGATTAGATTACTATTAAAAATTTTTTTTTTGCCTATTTTTCCATAACGGCGACACAAAATCTGAACTGTAAATAAGTTAAAAAAAAAAACAGATAAATAAGTGCATAACAGAATTACAAACTTTATAAGGAACAACTCGACTGCGAAGTTGTTTATTATTTACTCGTTTCACATCATTAAATACTACATAGAGCGTGTATAACGCACGCCAGACTTTAATGAATACTGATGACATTGGAAGTTAGGAATCAAAGTGGGATTCGAATCCTAGTTCTCCTAATTGTACACAGAGGAAATTGCCAATTGGCTACCATCTATCTACGGTTAGCATCCCATAATGACAGTAATTCTAGGCTCAGCAGTACTAAAGAAATCGTTACGAGTAGGTATTAGTTGACAAAACTGTTTAATTCTAATTCGTTTCTTTGCGTCTAAGGAAACAAAAATATCGTAGTGTACATAAAAAAAAATTCATTCGTATTCAAGCTTCGAGTGCCAGTTACAACACTGTAGCGGTATTTTGAATACAGTAGATGACACCAGCGAAATTTATCAAACAAAACTGTAACAAACAGAATTAAAGTTAAGGCAAAAACATATTCCTTTGTTTTGCCTTTTACACAGTGCGATCGATATATTGTATAATTTCTCGGTTTCTTTGGGATAATTACTCTATTGAAATATATAGAATAAACTTATCTTCATTAATTTTGACGTTTAACAAATAGGACATTAGAGCATAAAATATTAAGGATGAATTTTTGTTCGGCCATTGTTTGTTAAATTGTCTAATTTGGCATTTGTCCAATAACTTTGGCACCAGGAAAAAAAAAAATCAGAAAAGTTTCACGTGTGCGAAAGTAAACACAAGTCAACTGCATCGTTCAAATTTTTTTTTTCTTTTTAATATAAATTACTGAAAATAATTTATCTCTCTGTACTATAATTATAAAAATGCATAAAAAAAATAATAGAACGAAATTAATAATAACAGTTATAAAATGGATGCGGTAGATAGATGTAATTATAAAAATTTAAACAAAATATTTATCTTCGCTTTCCTAGTATCAAACGAGGTTGACACTTGGTTTATACTAGATAAACAAGGTTTATGTCATAATATTAATATTTAGTAAACATCACCGGTTAAAAATTAGTTTTCGAAATTTTACGATCAATTTGCAAAATACAGTAAAGAAAATTTTTAACTAAATTATTCAAGTATAATTAATGGGTCAAAGTCTGTTTCTGCAGCAATACGTTGTCCGTTATTTCCGGGGTGATTTGTAATGAAAATGATTGTTTCCGAAAGAGGCAATGTTTCTGTTGGAAAGCACTGTAAATATTTCTTACAGGCGACAAATAAACCATAAAAATATTGTCTGGCACAAATAATAAATTAGATGACAATCCACAACGTATAGGACGTGGTCGGCTTACTAGTTTAGAGATTAAAAGAAGCTTTGGCAATGGACGTAACGTAAATTTTGTTCAATACTAACGTCCAAAATCTTAACTAATTACTTTTTCAACTTATATATATATTTAAGATTTAAAATTCGATAAGATTTTATTTCTAGAAACGAATATTTTGGGCCATCAGCAACATTCTGACGAAACAACTAATAAACACGTTTTATTCGATGATAAACAGCATTTAATATTTCAAAATGTCATTGTTAATTGTTTGTAAGGATGGATGTTTTTGATTCTTATTTTAATAAGCTTCCTTCCTGAACGTAGACAGGAATTCCTCGTAACAATAATTCAATGGAATTTAAATTTAGGACGATGGTTAACAGTAGTTTCTAAATTAAAATTCCGATCTGTATATTATTAAAAAATGGTTGGTAAATCGAGTTCCTGTTATGTATCAATGATAAGTCTACAATCGTATAAACATAGCGTAACCTTTTGACTATCTGTCAAAAGAAAATAAATAGGTGTGGCTAAAATAACATAAAATGGCAATTAGCCAGCTGATTAAAATTTTACGTCATTCTGGACACACCTACTTTCAGTCGTCTTTTGTCTCTAATTGTATAAAGTTTGAAGGAATTAAAAATTTTAACCATTTCAATCCACATGTCAAGACATCGAAGACTTAAAGCAGAGAATATAAACAACAAGGACATTTAAATGTTTAAGAAAATTTGAATTCGGCATGAATACTAAAATGAAAACATGAAATATTGCACTGGCTGATGGCGGATTTTCCTTTTCAGCCCGGACAATACGCTTTTGTAAAAAAACAATTCTTTTTGTGCGGATTTTATGGCACTTTTCTCTTCTAGCAACACACAAACTGCAGTATATTAATTATTGGGTAACGACATAACGCTCTAGTGCATTAGTTGCAACAATTCTAATATTTACGATTTAATTCGGAAGCTGGCGAGAAATTTTTGGCTGGAAAAAATAAACTATCGACATATGTTTAAGATTATGTGAGATGGCACGAATATGTACATGACAACGTCGATGTTGCATTCTCTGAACCGTGCACATGTTCAGTATCGATGCCAGACATCCATAATATTACATGTCTACCGAGTTATCTAACGGTAATGGAAGTAGACATCACAAACGACTAGATAGACATTACGACAAAGATGAGTGATGTAAGATTAGTTATCAACAAGTATCCTATCCTAGCTAGAATATTGCGAATTGTGCCAGATATTCGCTATTATTTCCCATAATAAAGCGATAACAACTTCATTCGCGATATTACTCGCATGGCCTAGCAAATCAGACTAAGATTGCCACATATCAAAGAAATTGGTACTGAATTTCTACCAAATGCCAAGGTAAAATATACTGAATGGCAAAAAAGAAAAAAGAAATTAACGATGTTATAAAAAACCCAATGATATATATTCGAAATTTTCGGCAGTGCCAAGTTAATAATTCTTAATCTCTGCACATTGTTGGTAATGAATGACCCATGAAATAGGTTAACGAAAAAAGGTCAGAGCGCAAGTTTTGCCAAAAGAGAGAAGCGATAAAATTCTTTCATAAATTGTTTCCTCCTTCATTAGCACCACTTACAGACTATATTAATTACTCGTAACGACTTGAACGCTCTAATGAACAAAAACATCACTATGTCAACACTACTTATCTATATTCAACTGAACTAAATATCAATTTTTGTAGTGAAGAATTATTAATTAATGTTGGCATTAAAGGTAAATTAATGAGTTAGAAATATCTATGTTTATAATAATTTGCATTAGTAAATTTGATCTTTCTTTAACAGATCGTTTATCACAAGCGGCATATCTCCACACAATAGACGACTGTAGGTTAATATATAACAATTTGCCATAAATTATGAAGAATTCTCCCTTAATCATTTATAGATTTGTAATTGATTAAAAAATAATCGAATCGATACGATTAAATCGATTTCTCCCTTTTAAATATATTTAAAAATATGCAGTAACCTATAATATGCGATTTTAGTTCGATTTAAAGAGTAAACTTAAGCAGTAATTTTTCTGGAAAGTAAGAATTTCTCAGACTCCCAGATTCTCTCTCTCTCTTTTTTTTTTCTAGGAGAAATAATGCATTTCTTATATTCCGGATGTTTCTTTTATTCTCCTTCGAAAAGAACTTCTCTATCTAAAAGAACAGAAGAGCAAATAAATCTAAACAAAAAAAATCTTTGGTATATTTACAAATACGGGTCGATAACCTTGTAAGCTTTTTAATTTATCCAATTGATTATTATTTTTTTTTTATCTTTGTTTCTATTCCTGTTGTTTCCTTTTTGCGAATTATAAGGGTTAAATCAATAAATAAAAGAGATTCTCGGAACGGTTGGAGAGAGAGTTAAAGCATTTGATCAAATTGTGTAAATCACATTTACGATCATGCAACATAATTCAGCCAGAAAGTCGAATGTTTGTCATTTAGGATGTGATGACAACCGTGTTGTTTACGATATTTTCGGATATCTTTAGTGTGCTACTAAAGTAGAAAAACTCGAGCAGTCGCTTCGAAACAAAAGAGAAATTCTACAACCGGCTGCAATTGTCTAAACAGAACTTTTCTCTCTCCGAAGATAAAATATTATCGAGTTTATTTACAAAAATTCCTTTAAATTTTGATAAATACGATTAGTTTCGGACGTGAGCATTTATTTATTCAGGGTCCGCATTAATCTGTTTTAATTATAAACTCTCTTCTTTATAAATATAGTTATAAATCCTAATATAATGTTTTCTTCGATACTGCGTTATCCATTTAATCTGACAAGACGATTTTTCTGCATTCGCAGCAAATTTACATAAATTACACTGCATAATTTTTGTTAGCAGTTAAATCTACCATTAATGTATGTTATAATAATTTTAATTGTTTAATAATGTTCGGCAATTTAACGATAAAAAGAGTAAATTTAGTGGCATATCTTAGAACATAAAATCAGCGCGATCATATCTGTTTATTACACGTTGGAAATAAATTGCAATCTCGGAAATTACCACAGAAATAAAGGAAAAACATTCAAGAATATCGAACGAGGTTTTGATGTATTGCTAAAGAATTAGTTGTATTTACCGTCTTTCCATGTATCGATAAACTATTCGTGAAAATTTTGATTTATTACATACTCTAGTGTGCCTCAATGAAGTGTTCTTTCAGCAGATCAATTCACCTCTAGCAATGTGAAGA
>WUQG02021103.1:0-66196 GCA_011317285.2 Androctonus mauritanicus | reverse complement strand
TGCATTTTATTAACCTATATACCTTAACTGCGCCTCCACCGGGTTGGTGTTTGATGTTGTCACGTGATCCAACTTTAGACTGGGCTTTGTCTTTAAAATCAACTTTCTGGACTATGATTTTCTTATCTCCTCCTCCCGGTTTATGGCTAGCTTTCTCCAATGACCCTATTTTTGAGCTGGCTTGCCATTCTAGTTTTTGGCTTGCCACCTGGGGTTTTAACTTGGATGATTTAATTTATATTAGGACTAATGTATATTCAGGAAATACGATGGATATAAAAGCAAGTCACCTTTCTTTCTCCTCCTCCCGGTTTGTGTTTGATGTTATCTAACGAACCGATCTTCGATTTTACATTCTTCAAATTGGGATTTGGTGCTTGTCCAACAGGTGCTTTAATAGGTGGGAGTTCTGAAAAGGAAATAGAAAAAAAAAATCAACAAAAATCAACCATCCGTTCTCTTCATTTGCTCTCTCTAATCGTTGTTAAACCGCAACAACCTCAGCAGAATCCATTGTAAGAAACGATATATTTTCCCTTCAGATGCGACATTTTTCTCGATTTCTGCTTTTAAAAATCAATAAAAATATTAAAGCTTTAGGTCATAAACTATCACACGATTGACTATCTCTTGCATAAGTAACAATGATATCAAACATTTCCTTGCATAAGTAACAACGATATCATATTTCCTTGAGTACAACTTTTTTATATAGTATAAAAATATATTAATTTTTAAATATCAACTAGCAGTTTATTTAGAGAAAAAAAATTAATGGTTTCTGACGTAAAAAACACCGAAAACTAAAATTTGTTGGTTAAATGAACACTGAAGACATCAAAGCATCCGAACTTTCCCAGACGTTACTTCTTTGTGCTAGTTAAAAATAAAACAGGAAATACACCTCAATGATTGGAAGTTGTTGACATGTGTTTAGTCTAAAAAAAAGGATTTTTAATTATATAAACACCAACAGTAGAGTCATTACCATTGATATTAATTAAAAACAAATGTCTGAATAAATAATAAAAATTCTGGCTAATGAGTCTAGCGCAACAAAGCTACGAAATCTGCCGCGTATAAATCACTGGATTTATATAAAGAAAAACGAGCAATTTAGATTTAACTGAAAGACTCTTCTTGCTTGTATTAATCGTTCAAGAATCGCACTTGACTCTCCGTATTCTCTTATTTGGAAGAGGGCGGTCCGGTAAGAGCGAAGTTATTTATCGATCCTCACAATGTAGGAACATTTGAGTTGCCTCATTAAGCAATAAATAAAACTTGTGAAGAGTTATTAAGTTTTCCTCAATAATCTCTTCAACTCGATCAATAAATTGAAAAGAGACGTCAAACTCTCTCAATTAAGATGACTGAAAGTGATTCTGTTTCGCATTTCTTCCATTAGATCCAATTAATAACGTCAAAGTTATTTATTTTAATTTTTTACACGTTCTGTTGTAGAAAGATTGACACTTTCGGTCCCTTAATGTGCTCTCGATCAAAATTTGTTTGAATAAAAAGCATGGATACAACACAACACGCTATTTGTCCAACATATTTATGTGACTTGCTGCATTGGTGGTGCAGAGAAAACATTCTACGGATTTGTTTTAAAAAAATGTAGAAAAGAGTCAATAAATTTGAATATTTTATAGTTAAAAGGCGCAAAATTAATTATAGGATTTAAATCCGATTAAAATTTAATAACTGGTTTAATAACGGATTAATCTGCATCATGCATGTAACTATTTGAAAACTTGGATTAACATTATCGTAAATAATAAATAATTCACCACTAAACTCGAAACAACGCTAGAATAAAAAACTAAGATGGAAGATAAAGCAAGGCTGGTTACACAAAAGACCAAACATTTCTTGTGCATTCACTCTTGATATCGATTCGGTTCAAATTTAGATGGTTGGTTCAGATAAGTTATTTCCTGTTTTATCCTAATTTCGAAACATCTTCGGAATTTTAAACAGCGGAAAGAATGCAAAAATAATTTCTGAATTTAGCAACGAAACGAATAAAAAAAAAACAAATGATGACTTTAAGGGATTACCTAAATTTATCTTTGTTCACCTCATTTCTTCGTTAAATATTCTTTGGAAAAATTAAGCAAAGATAACTGGATAATTACTTCGCTTCTTCACAGCCGAAGAAAGGGTGCAAACAAAAAGACCCAGTTTACCATATAAATATTTATAAATGCTGCACAAGTTCCAACAGTGAACCAAGATCGATTAAACGTGTCTGCCCTAGGGCAACGTTACCAATCTGTTTCGTGATTAAATGGATGCTGACATCGCTAACTCTGACTGAATGAACAACAGAAACTTTCTGGAATATCTAGATAATTAACTTAAGATATATTAAAAATGCGCCCGTTTCTTAATATTTAATTTATAGTTTCTACGGTAAGAATGCCGATTACTGATCTTTAATTTTGGATAGCATAAATATATGGAGTCAAGATAAGAAACATTCTTTTATTTGGTAATGGCTGATCCTTCTAAGAGAGAATATATTTTAATGGTTTGGCTTTCAGTCTGTTTTCTCCTTAGGGTGATAGGTTCAGTCTGATGAATCTAGTCAGTTTCTCAAATGGGAATAGACTTATTCCTTAGAGAAAACACTGTTTCTTTCAGAAGAATCTCCTTTTTTACTTTACTTTTTTTTTTATCAAAGATCTAAGTTTATCTCGGTTTTCGTTAAAAAAAACAAAAACAGGGGGGAGGAAATGGTATTTAACGCCTAATTTAAAAAAAAAAAATTGAAGTTTTTTTTTTTATCCTATAAATTAAACTCTTAATTAGAATTAATTATATAAGAAATTTTTTAAATATTCTTACTTTTTCCTTCAGAACTTGGAGTTCGAGCTGGTGATGTCATTCCATTTCTAGCAGGAGGTGTCTTCTTCGGTGAAGGTGTGGTTTTTGAAGTAAGAGGCTTTTTAGGAGATGTCGGAGTCTAAAAAAAATATATATATATATATATATAAAGAAAAATATTTAAGTTGTCGAAAACAATAAAATATTCGAGTTTATCGATTTACCAGTGGTGCATTCAAATATTAAAAAAAGATTAATATAATGCACCACAGCTTGTATTACAGAAGAAAAAAAATATGACTCACTCTGGCTTGTCTGGCAGATTCGGCGGTTGGAACACCATCTGAAATGCGCAAAATAATTGATTTCTCTCTGTAAAAAAATTGTTCAAATACCCTTCTATATATATATATATATAATATATATATAATAATAGGAGATATTTACTCTCTTGTTCAATGGCAGATTGGGAGAGTAACAGCTTGACTGTTCAATACCCAGAAGAGAACAATATTCAAGCTGTTACCAACCGCAGCATACGTGTTATTATATGTGAACAATGAATGTAAATTGTAAAAATTGCTTAACGAACTACTTCCTTTCCGTCTTTTAACTAATTTAAATAAGCCATCAAAATTGTAATTTCCAAAAGAAATCCTCGGGCTATATTTTGATTTTATTCTAATGTACGAAAATCAAATAATTTACATAGAAGGGGAAATGTTTCCGGAAGCGTTACAATTGATGGAAAAGACAATTCGCAATATTATTCACGAGTAAAAAAAAAAAAAAAAAAAAAAAAATCCGGAACAGAGATGCCATAATGAAATTTTCAAAATATCAGAGTTTACTACTTTATTAAAAGAACTTATCATAAGAAATCGTTCGTTTTTTTTAAATGGTATAAATCCGAAATCGATTAAAAATCGACCTCCTTTGTCATGCTAAAATCCTCACCATGCCATGGAATGGAAGAGCTGCGATATGTGAAATTCCTTAGCTATTTTCTAAAGATAATGCGATTATATTAAATTTTTATTGCTTAAGAAGATAATGTGGAAAATAACATTTTCCACTTCAAAAATTACTAAATCGAATCTCGGTTCGATTCATTCTGGACATCAAATAAAAGTGAAAGAAGAAATGAGAAAACAGTAGTTTCGATCAAAATTCAAAAATACTTTAGTCATCTGACCAAGAAATGAATGCAAAAATTATTTGCATCTGATGTGTTTTGGCAGAGAAATTTCTGCAAGAAGGAAAACCGAAAAATTTCCACCTTACAAGAGAATCAATCCCTCCTCGCGACGTCACGAAAATGGATACGCATATCACCATAGCAACCAAACCAGATAGAAAGTCAACGACCTGACATGATCAATCGATGCAGCATCCTAAGCCTTTTGGATCTTCTGGCAGCATATTTTTTAATGGAGTTAATTCTTATTACTTTAAAGCCTTTATTTCGTGCCATTAACTATTCCAATGGACGCATTTTTTTGTAATGAAATGGTTCCAATTTAATGGCGTAAGAATGTCTGGATGAAGTAATACTGGTTGGATAAGTATTAAGCTAAGTTAACGATACCTCAAATGGACGTGTCCTAGAATATCATCATAAACAGTGTTTCGATATTCGATTGTTAACTACCTTTTGGAGGAGAAAGACTGTTGAAAATCAGTTTCGATATATCGTTTATCCAAATGCTGTACACGGCTTCTTCGTACCTTTTTTGTATAAACTTCTGGGTGGAGTTCTTCCAGTTCTCCGTTTGGACGGCGATTTTGGAAGATCGTCTTTTTTTAATTTTTTTTCTTTGATGCGTTTTGGTTTTGGTGCTACTTCTTGTTTTTCTTCCTTTTGTGCTTCTTTGGGACTTTCTTCTATTTTTTCTTCCAATTTAGGAACTTCTATTTCTGCTATATATTCTTTAACTGGTTCCTTTTCTACTATTTCTTCTTTTTTTTCTTCTTCCGGTTCTTCTTTCTCCGCATCTTTTTTTTCTTCTTCTTCCGTTATTGCAGATTCATCTTTGGTAAATTCCACTTCTTTTTCTTCCTGAACATCAGAAATTTCCTTTTCTTCCCCATCAATTTCTTTTTCCAATTCTTCTTCTACAGTTTCTTTCTCTTCCACAGTAATTTCTTCTTCTTCGGGTTTCATTTCCTCCGTAACCTTTTCTTCCTCCTCCACTACGCTTTTCTTTTCTTCTTCTATAATTTTTTCCTCTTCTTCCTCTTTAGTTTCCATTGTAACTTTTTCTTCTTCCACTTCTGTTTCTTTCTCAACTTCTTCGGTTTCTTTTTCTTTCTCAGTGATCTTCTCTTCTATAAATTCTTCCTTTTCTTCAAAGCTAACTTCTGCTTTTTCTTCCTCCTCTGCAATTTCTTCTTTTTGTTCTTCTTCGGCAATTTCTTTCTCTTCTATTGTCGTTTCTTTTGTTTCCTTAATTGTTTCATCCTTTTCTTCATCCTTACAAACTATTTCTTCTTCTTTATCTTTACAAATTTCCTCCTCTTTTTCATCTTCCTTACAAATTTCTTCGGTTATTTCTTCTTTCTCCTTAACAATTTCGTCTTTGATTTCTTCCTTTGCAATTTCCTCTTGTTCTTCTTCCTTTGCAATTTCCTCTTGTTCTTCCTTGCCAATTTCCTCTTGTTCTTCTTCCTTGCCAATTTCCTCTTGTTCTTCCTCCTTGCCAATTTCCTCTTGTATTTGTTGTTCCTTGGCAATTTCATCTGCGTGTTCTTCTTCAACAACTACTTTCATTTTTTCGTATTCCTTGATTTCTTCCACTTTTTCCTCGTCTTTAACAATATCCTGTTTCACTTCTTCTTTACTTATTTCTTTTTCCTCCTCCTCAACAATTTCTTCAACTTTTTCGTCCTCCTTAATAATTTCATCTTTTTCTTTCTCCTTTGATGGTTCTTCCTGCTCAATCTTTTCTTCTTTAGAAATTTCTTCAAGCTTATCTTTCTCTTTACCAACTTCATCCTCCTTTTCTACTTCCTTGGTAATTTCGCTCTCCTCCTCTTTTTCTAATTTGGATACTACTTCCTCCTCTTTATCCTGAATAAGGGCTTCATCTACTCTTGTTTCTGGCTGATCTTGACCAATCTGTTTTTCTTCTAATTTTTCAACTTCTTCGTCCATTATTTTCTCTTCTTTTTTCTCATCTATTTCCAATTTTTCAATTGCTTTTTCATCAATCTTTTTATCCTCCTTATCTATGATTATTTTCTCTTCTATATGCTCTTCGATAAACTTTCCTTCATCTTTATCTTCTTTAATTTCATTACTCTCTTCTTTCAAAGCAGCTTCCTGAACTTCCGATATTCCTTTTTCTTCGGAAATTTCATTAGTCTCGATTTTTTCTTGAACATCTATTTGCTCCTTTTCTTTTTCAATTGATATTTCAGACTTTTCTTCAATGATTTTTTCTTCTTCGACAATTTTCATTTCATCTTTTATTTCAATGACATGTTCTTTTTCATCAGTTTTGCTAATTTCTTCATGAGCTTCTTTTTCTTCTGTAATACCAGAAATTTCCTCCGGCTTCTCACTTATCCTGTGAACTTCTGTTTCTGGCTCAACCACTTTTGCAATTACTGAATCTTCAATTTCTTTTTCTTTTTCACCCTTGTCGGTTGTTAAAATTTCATCCTTTTCCTGAATTTCACTAACAGCTTCTTTCAGAATTACTTCCTCTGCAGTTTCATGTAACATCGCCTCCTCTTGTAGATGTTTATCCGTTTCTTCATATTTTTCTTGCTTACTAAGTTCCTCCTGTTCATCAGATTTCGCCTGGATTAGGACTTCCTGTTCTTTTATTTCAGTTTCCTGTTGATCTTCCACTTTGTCATCTCTCTTGGTTATCTCTGTGTCTTTAGTAATTGTTTCCCTTTTAATTTCCTCTGCTTTATCTGTTTCTTCTTTTTGACTAACCATATCCTTCTCCACTGGAATCTTTTCATCTGTCGTATCAACAGATTTCTCTACTTCAGTTTTACTTTCTTCTATTGTTTCTTCTGGCTCGCTCTCTTTTTTTGGTTGTTCAGATTTTGTTTCTTGCTTTTCTTTTTCTTGCGTAGCGCCTTCTTTCGAAGGTATTACTTCAACATCACTTTCGTCTTCTTCCTTTTCAACAGATGACTTCTCTTCTATCATTTTGCTTTCTTCCTTTTTCTTATCGAGTATTTTAATTGGTACTTCAGAAATTAAATCACCTGTTTCGAGCTGTCTATCGACTTCTAATTGTTTTTCATAAGGAATTTCTTCCTCTTTTTTATCAATTTTTTCTTCGATTTCGATAGATTCTTTTCCAACTTCAGCCGTAATCAATTCCACTTCTTCTTTCTTAGTTGTTGAAATATCTTCCTCGCTTTCTTGTTCAATCTCTTTCTCAATTTGTAAAGAAGTTTCCTTTTTAACCGAATCACGTTCGGCTTCTTCTTCGATGATTTTACTTTCAGAAAATTGAATATCTTCCTTTTCCTTTGTTTCAATTACTTCGGTGCCCCTATCTTCAATTTTAATTTCATCTTTAAGAGATTCTTTACTTAATTCTACTTCACCGATTTGAGATTTTTCTTTTTCTATTTTATCTTCTAATTGCGGCTCCTGTTTTTCAATTAAAACCACTTGATCTGGAGCAACGATGTCATCTCTCTCGTCTAAAAGTCCGTTTACGTCTTCTATCGTAGGCGTTACAGCCGATTCGTATTCTCTAATCTCTTCGCTAGTTTCTGTTTCGATTGCGTGTTGTTTTTCTTCCGTTTCCTTTAACAGTTCCGTCATATCTAATTTCTGTTTATCGATGGGAATCTGTGGTATATGTACATCAGAAATTTTTTCGTCGGAATCCTCTTTCCGCCTATCTTCTTCTATTACTTTATCTATTTCTTTAACCATCTGCTCCTCCTTCCTATCCATTTCTTTGATTGACGTAATCTCTTCTTTGCTTAACATTTCGCTTTGTTTATCTTCGATCATATCTTCCAACGGCTTTATTTCCGACGTCGAAACTTTCGGTTCTAACGTCTCTTCTTTGCCAACTTCATCTAATTGTTTTATTATATCTTCTTGAGCATCTGTCGGTTGTGCCTTGTCCTCCTCCTTTTTTAATGCACAAACGTCTCCCTGAGCACTAATCGTATCACTTGCATCTAAGGCGAACTCTACTGGATGTGTCGTAGAGGAAACAGTTTGGGATAAATCCACGTCTAATTCTAAATTATCTAATGTTAAACTGTCTAATGTAGGAACACCTTCGTCAGCACCAACGGTATATTCTCGACTTCCGTCAAGTACGTGCCGATCCACATCATCTTTAGATATCACAGTCACGTGATCCTCCGGCTGATCCGGAAGAGTTGTGACAGAAGAATGGAAATCGGTTTCTTCGTGTGCCGCTCCGTTTAGCCTCTGCACTTCTGTGGGTATTGCATCTTCGTCAACTTCTTCCCTGAGTAGGTGCCTGTTACCATCTCCGTTCACAACTTCTTTTAAGGCAGTAGCTTGGCCGACCCGAGCCATCTTGTCTGGTGCATTATCTTTTTCCACCGGACTGTGTGGCTGGCCTGGGCCGGTCTGGTCCATAACGATTGTCTGATTTAAAAAATCAATAACTATATTATTATTTTTTCTACTTTGTTCTAACGATAGGAAGCTGCCAGAATATCATCGACTGGATCGAGAAAATTTGCACTGTAAATTTTATCTCAGGATAAACAACATGCATCGCAACCGTAGCAACTGCTTAATTTTAGCACTTCTCTCGGCGGTTATTATACGCAACAGCATAAAAAATCATAAGTTTAATTAATGAATAAATTCATAACCAATAAGAAACACATTAATGCGTAAATTTTACTTAAAACGGAAACAGAAAAACTAGAAAAGACAGTAAAACCGCAACTACCTCTAACTGCTCGAACTGGTCGATAATTTCGAGGTCTTAGAACACGTTCGTTGTTGAGATTAAAGCATCGTTCTCGTTAGATATTCCAAGGGTCGTTTACACAGTCTGTCAGCAAAAAGTACACTTTTTTTCAAGGTCGTATCTGACGCTTCACAATAGAAACTTCCTTCTTGACAAAGAATTCCCTTTCTTTTTTTTCTCCCATTTTTGCTCAATATCACGCTTGGTTTGCTTAAGGCATCGATGCGCGTCCTCTTTGTTTCTGATAAACTTTCTCAATTATAGGTACTTGATTGAATGGGATAAGAATTGTTTTATTAAACTGTTATTAATTATAAATGGTAGCGCTAATCGGATTACTTAAAAGAAATCAACTATTGTCGGTTCACACCGTTTTGCATTTATTAATCAAAACAGAATTAATTTTGATCTGGATTTATAAAATTTCATAGGAATCAAGAGAATTAAAAGGAAACTATTCTCTCTAGATTTAAAATATTGAGAGATTTTTTTTCCTAAATAAAAATCAACAAAAATTGTAGTTTTACATTTACGTTGTTGCAACTTTAACCTTGGAAAAAAAATTTTGTTTAAATATCTATATAGAGTAAATGGCCCAGTTATCAGTTAAAAATCTACGATTGCTGAATAAATTCTTTTCACGCTTGAAAATTTTTGAATACATCCACTTTAATAAATATAAAACAAATCCTATATACACACATCTCAGAGTGTAAGGACGCATTTTAAAGAAGAACGATCACACCTCTTTGCATTTAAAGCGAAACAGTTCCAATCAATTGTAGTGAAGAATATCTGTCCAAGTTGCTAGGCAACATCCTCCGTCATCACTTGTTGTCTAGGCAACCGCCGTCTCGTGCCAATAACCCTTCCCATATCCATCAGTCCGTAAATGTCGCCAGGAATCGGTCCATGACGCCGCATGTGATACGTGTCCTACTATTGTTTCGATGTCCAGGAAAAACAGTACGAATGAGGACTGCAGATGGGTTAGACTCATTTATATTCAAATTAATTGCACTATTGTATTAATAGAGAAGACTAATAGAGTCACAAACAATGGACTTTCCTTAGAAACTATACTTTTCGAACAATTCAACGGATCGCTTGTGGAAAAAGCTAGGTATTTATAATACCAAATTAGTTTCATAAAGTAGATTTTTCAGAACGTTTCCAGATACTTGTGCATTAATTATATATATATATATGAGCTCATCATGTAAAATTAGCCATTAACTTCAACCTCATCAAATTAGATTTAATCCAACTTAATTAGTATATGTGCTAAGATATATTAGTATGAAATTCAATAAATGATACACAATCAATGCCATTATGCTTTGAAATCAAATAATGAAAAATATATTTTTTTTCAATATCAAAAACATTCTAAACTTAACTTTAATGGATTTTTCTGTTTTTATATATATATAAATATTTTCGAAAGATAAAGAGATCGACATTTAGATCTAACGACACTTGCTGATCATTTACAAGTTCTATTTATGCCGCTCGTGAGCATTAATGTTCAATGATGGAAAACATTCGCAAGTACAAATATTCTATTCTCTCGCTTTGAAGTAAATGCATTAATTAAACTAACTTGCTTGAAAATCTCCTTAATAAATGGATATGACACTAAATTGAGTAAACCACGTTTGCACTTTATACTAGAGTAAGTGTGTTTGTGTGTGTGTGTGTGTGTGTGTGTGTGTGTGTGTTTGGTGTAAATGCTCTAGGGATGTAAAATTGCGAAAGAATGTAGGCTTTAACAATTCACTCTTATTTTTAATGCCTCATTCGTGTCATAAAACCCTTTCGTGACAATAATCTTAAAGAGAATCACTACGCTCATCTAACAACGATTTGACTTTAAAAGGTACTAGCAAACTAGATCTGTGCAAAGATACTAATTTAAACACTAAAATAAATGTAAAAGTTAGTAAACAATCATTATAAATTCGCGTAACCATCAATAAAGTTGGATATTTAATAAATTATCTAACAAATGAATTAATGTTGAAGTTTATTAACGTACATTTTTATTCTTAAAAATTCTTTGGAAGTTTTAGGATTATATTATAAAAATCAGAATAAAAAAAATATATATATTCTATTCTATTCTAAAGAATAAACATTTCATCAACAATAGTGACCTAGCAGTGAGAATTCCGATTTGTTCTTAAAAAAATTAAAAAAAAACAAGGTTCGTCCCTTTAGTGGAAGCAAAGGAGAAATCTAATAAATTTTAATGACTGGAAGGTAGGTTTTCATTTAACCATCTCTATCCATTTAATGGATTCAGTCGTCTTTGACAAAATTAGAAAAGTGCATTTATATTTTTCTTCATAAACAATGAAAACTTGGCAAAAGTACTTTAGGAAACAAAAAAAAAATTCTTTTCCACTTTTTAATAAATTCTAAAAATTCTATCGAATGCTAAATAATGTAAAAAAAAAAAAAAAATTAAAATTTTATGTATAAAATAAAATTAAATTAAATTTCACTTTTCGATTTAATATATCTTTCTAAAAATATTTTTGCAATTATTTAATGATTCCTCTATTTGAAAAACTCTCTCTCTAGAGATAGAGATTTTCGTTTCTAATTCTCATCTCTTCCCCTGTAAAGCTGGCTTCACTTATTTACGAGATGCATTGCAGTGAAGAGTTTCAATATTACTAAAGTAGCGTTTATTAGTTGAATACAATTAGCATCACGAAATATGAAAAATTAAACGAATACTGAATTTTAAAATATTGAACTTAATTGGAGAAAGTAATTTGCTTGATAGGCATAAATAAATTTTTTTATATACATTTTTGAACGGCGAAACATGCTGTGCATCTAAATTTATAATGCAATTAATTCTGTACGTTTACTTTAAAAAATCTGTTACAAATGACATAGATTTATATAATTGCATAGTTATATGTTGAAGATAAAAGAAACCACATTAAATTCCACCTGAAACCTAGATAATTCTCGAGATGCAGAAGGAGAAATGAAGGATCATTTTTTCCTCAATGATTTATGATAGATCAATTATTATGAATGATATTTCTTTCTTGGGGTTTACTCTATCACTTATGCTTAATATATCACCTATAATATGTATTAATGGCCTACCAAAAATGTTAAAATGGTATTTTCGGAGTTATTTTTAGCAGTGAACCGCACTAATTTATGATACTTTTTTTTTTGCAAATTATCCACTTTGAAGAAAATTTTAGGATGTCTAATATGCCTTACTATATAAAGTGCACCAAATTAAAACTTTTAAGTCGTTATTCAACTACCAAATTACATTTAAGTAGCACAGAGCTCATCTAAAAAAAGAAAAAAAAATAGAGTAGCTTATGTGTTTTATCTAGAGCATGTTTTATATCAAGCAAGTAGCAGAGATAAAAATGTCGACACGATAACTCGATATGTTATTGCAAAAGAACAAAAAAGTGATGATATCAATCTTCACCCAATCCTAGATAATTAATCAATGCAATTATTTACTGATTACTTTCATGGTTCCGAAGAAAATTTCAGAATTAACAGATAGTAATCGACGATCGCATACAAAGTTATCCCACAAGTTTTAATCTGTTAATTTTTGATAATCTCTCTCTTTTTTTTATCTTATGTTTACTTTTAATTTAGTTAAGTAAACAACTCTGTTGTTGTCACTCTGGTAGAAGATAATGGAGACGTTAACATGTCAACTGATTATCATCTGATGGAGTGTATGTCAACTGGTAATTTCCAAGATAAATGGTTGGACAGTGAAAAGAAAGTTTGTTAACGTGGCTATCCACAAATAAGATTTTATTCTGAATAACCTGCAACGAATTCGGTGAAACCTGGTTACTTAAAAATTCATAAGAGTATGCGGGAATAAATCAACCGAATTTTTAATGTTAAAATCTAAATTTATTTTTCTTCGCCGGATTTTTTTTTATACAAAGTATATAAATCCGTGGTCAGTTCCTTTCTACGAAATTCTGTATTCTCGGTTAAAATTAGCGAAAAAATAAAAGACTGAAACAGTAACTAATTATACGAGATTAACGGAATTCTATATTTAAGACAAGAGATATCTTATCCTTCTTCCACAGATGCACCGCTAAATCTCCACATGGTATCCATATTGGAATGTCAGCCATTCTAAATTACTACGGGTCCTTTCCGAGAAACTATGACATTAATCAATAAAAGAAATTCTCTAAATTGTGCAGTAATCAATATTAGAACACAAGTATTCGGGAACTATATATTTTCTGCAACTTTATTTTAGTGAGATGCGTGTAGAATTTCTGAAACAAAAATTGAATTGTTCCCTGGATTTTTTATTTTTCTTCCTTCTTTTCGGAATGTTTGCTCGAATCTTTCTGGAATAGATAACGGAACTTCGATTGATGTTTGTATTTCTTTGAAAGAAACGCAAGCATTTCTTTTCCATATGTTAGAAACAAGAGAAACAACTGAATTTTTCCCCTTTGCCAAAAAGACAAGAATCGGCAAAACCAGCATAAAAAAAAAAAGAAGGATGGCATACGGAGTTCAACTGTTCTCATTTTTCAGGAACAAAGAATAAATTTGAAACGTTTCAAACCATTCACGAATGCAATCAACGTAATGTAAATAACGTAAATATAAATATTTAATCGATTTCTTATTCCCATTCATCGATAATCAATGAAGAAATCGATTACTTTCTTTCAATGAATCAATTTTATGAATGGAAACGTAAAAACTATTCAGTTTTTTCATTGACGAATAACTCACATAGTTTTAAAACGTTAGAAACGGAATGATTTTATTTTTCAGGGTTTATTTTTCTCGAGATGACTGTCTAAAATAAAATCACATAAAAAAAGAGCAATAGTAGATGTTTCTTAAGCAGTAATAATTCTTTTCGGAAAGAAATATCACCTTGACTTAGAAGGAGTCCCCACAAACTTGGAATTTTATTACTTCCAGATTCTTTCCATGTGCTGACTTTTCGCATCACAGACTTGTTACTAAAAATGGAAAACAATGGATATTGTCTACCGCAGCAGTATGAATTTCCGTGAATAACTTCTTCAAAAAAAGGAAAAAAGAAAGATATGACATCTGCTGCTGAATTTTAAATGCTCAGGTGGAGAGATAGTAAAACTCGTTTTATTTTATTTTTTAAAGATATATGATATTACATATTGAAATCATGTCGAGCCAGCATGAATTGTAAATAGGTAAAGAGTCTAATTTTATATATTTTTCTTCCTTCTTGCAACGACATATGACGTCCACCCGTGGCACGCCATGATGGAAAGTGACACGAAGCTAAAACTGACGTCAATTACAAAGCGTAACGCGTAAGGAGCGTGTATCACGCTAAGTTAATGACCAGATCAACGATACGAGGACATGAAACACTTCCTATATACGTTTTGGAATGCTTAAAATAAGGTCTGAGAGATAGTATCTTAGACTGTATAACATGCAAACTTTGCAGTCGAAAAATGCGGATCTCTTAAGGCATTTAATGTTTTTTTTTTTTTTTAGACATTCGTTTGATGGATATGTTTCATATCGAATTTGCTTAAAAAGATATTTAAAAATAGATGAATGGAAGAAGTTAGATGGAAAAGTAATCTTGCAATTTGTCAGAGGAATAAAAGCTATTAACTGACAAGAAACATTTTGTGCCTTGAAGACATAAGTGAAGACACGATTGGAATCGCCAAAATTTGGGGGAGGATAAAGGAAAAAAAGTTAATCGACCCCTTGGGAATAAAGTTCGACACATCACTCAGGATAAATTCCATTGTGGTCGAGGTTAAAGCTTAACGTCTACCATATCTATGACAAACACAACACTGGTACACATTGATCGAATGTTTTTTACTTACTACAAACTTACAAAAACTGATTCCTGTTCTACTCTTTATAGAAGAATAGTTTCACAAAGTTCAGAAATATTTTTACGCCTCCAAGCCGTTCTTTTAGCAAATTTAAACCATTATTCGCCTCGTATCCACTAGAAAGAAAGTCGAAAACAAACAAGACGAAATTCTAAACCAAAATAACATAAAATCTAATTTGCATCTAATGATTAATCGCTGTTTTAATGTTATTTTTTTTTTACTTTGTGTTTCAAATTAGCATCGTCTCCAGATAAAGATAAAAATGGAAATTCAACAAGAAAATACATTTCGAGCCATAAATGCCATATGGACCGTATAATTAATGTAAGCTTCTAGTCTCTCGAACGTCGAAACTCATCGAATCATCTCATGGAAACACACACACACATGCGGAGAGTTTATTAGGTATCACTTCTTCGACCGATGTTAATACAGCTAAACATTAATTACACCATCCATTTTACGAAAATCATTAATAAATCAAACTTCACTACAGACTTTAGCCCGTTTTGCATAGATAAAATTTGCGTTACGATACAACATCTCAATCTATAACTGGCACATATCAAAAACAGTCACGAATGCAACAATAGAAGCGAGTATATCGACAAGATTCGAGAATCGATTCCCAACTAAATCTTTCTATATAGGAGAAATACATGATTTAACAGTTATGACCATTTAATCCAATTTAATATCTAGTATTTATGTTTCTACTTCTTCTTCCTTTTTATATAACGGTATTATACTCTTAAAACTATTATTATAAATGATAGGAGCGTGACTACCAACTAAATTCACGCCTTAAAATTTAAGGAGGTTTGCCTTAAAGAAACATTCTTTGGAAGAACTAAATTTATGTTCGTGTCTAGCATGCTTCTCTCTCTCCCTTCTATATTTTATAAATCTTGTAAAGAATTCATTACCCTAATGATTCGCTTGAGCTTTCGAGAAAAACAAAAAAAAACTTCGATTTAATTTTATTTTAATCATTTATGATTTTTTTTGTACGTAATAATAATAATTTTAAATAATAAAAATTCGTACGAAGGCGTCAAAAATTCGATAATAAATCTTCGACTTCATTATTATTTATATCGATATATCGAACTTATATGTTTTATTTTTCCTGTTTTACATAAAAAATATCAATTTAAACTCCTATTATATATATATATATAGTGGCACGAAAACCTTTTGATGAATTACTCATAGTAAAAAAAAAAAAAAATTCTCGATATTTTATTAATAATAAATCACTTAATAATGAATTTTTAACATGGTTAACATTGAATAAATGTAAATTTTCGTAAACTTTTATTTTTCGAATATAAATTATTAAATTATTTTATATAATTTCCGCTTTTAAAATAATTTAAACAATATTTTTACACGAGTCTGCTGTATTCGTGCTATCGTAGAATAACGATCTTAAAAAAAATAATAAAAAATCTATATATAGAACGCATATTTTGTGAAATAATTCTTTTTGCGATTTCTAAACAATTTATAAGTAATTTTCTCCATAATAAAATCATTCAAACTTTAAAATTAAGTTCTCTCTCTTCTTTTTCCTCCTCCTTCCAGAGTTCATTCATTTCAAAGACAATAAGACATCCGTTACATAAAAAAATGAAGAAAATGATTTATAATTTCTTCCATTTTCTATATCATCATCATCAAATCAATTTTCTTTTATTAAATTATTAATTAAAACTAATGAAGTCATCAAATCATAATTTCAGTTTGAAGTTTAATATTCCCGACTATTTAATCCGATCTGTACAATTTTTTCTTCTTCACTTAACTAAATGTCTCTCTCTCTCTCTGCTTTTAAATATTAAAACTGGACGTTAAATCTGTTTATTAAACAGATGAAGACAAAAGAAAGGGAATAATACAATAAAATTACATAGAAATATATTTTATTTTTATTTTTAAAAGAAAGAAAATTTACTGCTTTCTAAAACTAGACGTGAACAGTAATGTAGCAAATTTTAGTGGTGGGAGATGGGATGTTCTATTTTTAACCGTTAAGTCGAATCTGTCAACAAATGAGGGGAGTGTCAATCACGACTTGCTAACTTCTAGCAGGAAGTACGAAGTGTACAAGTTCAAATCGGGCATTTTAAAAACCTTTTCTCAGTGTTTCTTTCATAAAGTTTATCGTCGTCTTTCTTTCGGAAATGTTAACAAATGTATTCGTTTTGGGAATATCTACGTTACTATCAATATTCTTGGCCTGAGCGTGCTAACATATCACGCATTTTCTCTTCTAGAAATGATAACCTTCGTGAGATTTTCCTTTCGGGAATAAACTTGTATCCTAAGCAGATAACGTACTCTTCTTCGGGGGGGAGATTAATAGTTAAAATATATTAGTTTATTCCATTAGCCATGTTCACAAAACTGTTAGTCATTTTATAGTATAGTTTCCCATATACAAACTTAGTCACTCGATTGAAAAATAATAATAATAATAATAGGGAATTGCACTATTAAAAATCTATTTTCAAGTTCCTTTTCCTTGTTTAACCGACTACTCATACGACATATGAGTCACAGTTTTAAGAAAATTAGCATGCAGAACTAAATTTATGTACAAAAAAAAACTAGTATTTCCGCATTTATAATTGAATAAACAACGTTGGACTGAGTCGTACCATTAAAGAGACTCCGCCCAAACTTTGGCATGTTATTAAAATCTTATTTAACATAATTTATACTGAAAGGTTACTTTTTTTCTCTCTTCTTTTAATTCTCTAATAAAACATGGTAGCGGAACTGATGGAAGCATTTGCATCGTAATAAAACTCTTAAAACGTTTCAAACTGTCATTCAATAATGATCGAGCAGTCAATCATTAAAAATACTGAATTTTAAGTATAAATAATAATATATCCAATAGAACGTAGTCGGTGGTGGAAATAAATTTTAATCTTCTACTCTGATGAACAGAGGAAGGACTTTACGACCAATTACGACTCTTAGTCGAGTCCCGAAGAATGTATTCTTTTTTTTTTTTTCTTTTCTTTTCCTTCTTTCTTATAGTTTAATCCTTTTCAACAATAACAAATTTGGCATTTCTTCCATTTTTCTGGATTTTTAAGAGGACGGAAAAAAACTTCTGTATTTGTCCAAGTAAATCTTCTCTTAATTTTATTTAAATTTTTAATGATTTAACAACACGGTCATTTAAAAAAAAAACCTTCTTTAATTTTTTATGCGTCTGTCTGTCGACTTTCTTTAAAATTTTTTATACTTTCTTCTACTATAGTTTTATCAATAAAAGTACATTTTCTAAATTGATAGAACTGCGACTTTTATAATTACGAAAAAATAAATAAAAATAAAAATAGAAACATTCGTGAGAACTTTCCCTTGCAGTAACAGCACTAATCAACTTCTACTACTACTACTACTACTACTGTTAAATAATATATACATATATATATGTATAGTTCCTGTCAGATTTTTACAAAGAGAAAAAAATAAAAATAAAAAAAAATCTCGTTAAGAATTACTTCAAGTCTGGAGCACTGAAGCATAGAAAAGCCAACACCTGAACGTGATGATGCCTATCACTTTTAAGATAAACGTCTGAATCTTTTAAAATAACCTCACCTTCTTAAAATTCGTTCACCTGTAACCACCTGTCTGCAACAACAACGACAACATCTGGACAATGCAGTTCTCGTATTCCTGTACTAGAAATCTAATAATAAAATCCGATATTTATTCGCAGGATAGTTTATAAAACGACACGTTAAATTTTCCTCCCCATTTTTTTTAATTTCCTGGAATATTAAAACATATACAAGCATAAAAACATTTTTTTTCTTTTGGTTCGCATTCAATAAAACGTTTTAATAATTTCTAGAAATGTAATATTGGTAAACACTCCTTAAAAATTCATAAAATTGTCTACTAACCACATGTTAGAATATTTTATAAAGCCAATAAACAGATCTTGACCCATTCTGATACCAATAAATATTTTTAGGAGCACCTGAAACTTCTAATCATCTCGAAAGCATTTCAATGTCAATAAACAACTTTTTGTAAACTTCTGGAAATTTCGGAAACATTTTTCACTATTTTTATATATATTTTTTTCTTTTATCGTTCTTACGAAACCGATAGAAACACGTATTTTTAAAGAGAGAGAGTAATATCCAAAAATAGTTTTTAGAACATTTTAAAATATACGCATATATAGGTATATTTGTACGGAGTTATAAATGTTTTTTAAGCGAATGCTTCTACTGTAAATATCCAATTGGAACGTTCCCAAATCCGAAAAATCGCCGAATTCGGTGAAAATTTTGGAAAAAATAAAATAAAATAAAATAAAATATTTTGCCATACCGAAATGAAGTTATAGCCGAATGAACTTGAACTTCGATGTGTATATATACGTATAGTCTATAATATATATATATATATAAATAGAATAATACCAAAGCGCATCAGAAATTATTTACAGAAACGATCATAAAAATCAGAAAGTAACATTTTTCTGGATCAATTAATCATCTCCGACTGAACAGGAAAACCGAAGAAAAAAAAAACAGTAAAAGTAACGTTGCATCGCATCTGAATCGCGTACGCTCCTTTAGAAAATTTAAACTGCGACGAAATGAGCGTTTAAACGGTGTATACCGATGAAATATAACTAGATGATCCGATTAAGAGGTAGTTATTCCGGTTAATTGATACCGTTTTACATTTATCATTCTCGGAGGTAAAATTTCTGAGTGGAATATTCGTTTAATTCTTTCAACGTTCGGCACTCGAACCAATAATTTATTACCTACTGGGAGAAATTTATTTTAAGTGAAGTCGATATGACTCCATCTTCCTACTGGGGGGAAAGCTTTTTCCTACTTGGTGACGTCACCCAAGAGGAACGTAGACGTGTCGACGATCTTTACAACAACTCTCACGTATACTTTTAAACTAATTTTGCATTATCATGCCTGTAAATCTGATATTTTATAGATGCCCAGTCAAGGTAGGGGCGTGGTTGATGTATATCGCTGTCTGGACGCAGTCTGCACCGTTTAACTGCATTGGTGTCGTGTTGTATATATAGTCTGCAACTCTAAATTTTTCTATGCTCCACCGAATGAAAGAGAAAAAAATATGTATATATATATAAAACACTACGTATAAATAATATAACAACACTTCTCCGGAATTAATATTTTATCCCATCTACGATTTTAATTTTTCTCTTTCTCTGCTCCCGAAGTGCATGATGTTCTTGCGTATTGTAATTTTGCCAAAATTTTCGACCCCAACCTACTTATTTTCTCCATTCCTCCTATTTACACACGCTACTTTCGTCGTCGATAATTCGCCACAGTCGTTTATAACCGGAAAAAAAATCCTTTTATTAATTTACTAGGACATTTATAATTCTATACGCGGTTTTCTCCTCTGCATGTAATATTGAAAACCCTCAGGACAAGATGGAGCCGAACCGAGCATTCGGTTGAAATATGGAGAAGGGGGCCGAAATCACTGAAATATTTCGAGGATAAGAATATTCTAAAATAGAAATGGCGGTTTTAAAACCGAAAACGATGGAAATTCACACAAACTGGATCACCAAAAGTCACTAGAAAACCAAAAAAATGCGCTATGCGAATGAGAAATCTGGAGAAAAGAAACTGAAGATGAGCGGAAAGAAACTGGATATTCTTTAAAGATAAAATTCGCAGAAAGGAAACTTAAAAAAAAAAAAAGATTAATCGATTAGAAGAAAATACGTAAACACAGCACAATTTTATGCTACTTAGTTGAAAGCACAATATTAATACGCTCACGTAAACAAATAATACAGCACGATATATATTTTTTAAGCAAAAAAAAAAAAAAAATGATAAGGCTACGTTTATAAACAGAACAATACGCGGTTCTGTGTATATAATTAAATGAAAAATTCTGTAATAATTATTAAAAAAAGTTAATATATCTAAGAAATGAGTCAGAGTTTCGAAACGCATTTCTGAGAGTATGTGACGTATCAGAAGAATTTTGGGGATAACCATTGGGGGTGTCTGCAGTCTGCTTAGCAGTCTGGCTTCACGTTTTATTAGTGTCAGATAATTCTGGCAGCTTCGTAAATACTAAAATATTTCTCGCGACCGAAAATTTTGGTTATTTTATAACTAGTATTTATATACATATTAAAAAAAAATAAATAAATATATACATATATAAGAAACCAACATTAAAGAAAAACATGGGTATTTAGAAAATTGGGTCTTACCTCTTAACAATTTTCGTAAAATTTAATCTGTATATGGTAGGCAGATATACAGCTTTTTTGTTTATACTGTTTACTTTACAGTAGTTATGTATATATATACTTTTAAGTTTTTAAACTCCTTCCATGTTCAGGAGCTATACAGGGCCGAAAAGCGAGCGAGCGACAGAAGGAACCTCCGGCCTGACGGAATACCGCAATGGGTGGAGTACTAGACAGCCAATAGGAAGGAGGAACGGATGCAGCGCCTCCTGTTGGAAATACGAAACATTTTTTTCCACCTTGAACACTTTTTAACCCCCAATATTTGCGAAAGAACACCGAGATGAACTCTCTGCAATTCCTGTAAGTGTGTGACTAATCTTTGAAATTATTTAATTAAAACATTTTATATCTCTTTACTGATTATATATACTATTAAACATATATTTTCATTAATTGATTAATTGTCAGGTTCAATTTCTGTAATTAAAAAAATATTTCGAGTTTTATTTAACTTTTTGAAGAAAACTCGATCAAATCATTTTTTTCTTCTTCTTTTTTTTCCTGTTACTTTTTATTTATTTTGCTTTAATGAATCTCTTATATTCTTCTGCACGACCACCTTAAGCTGTTTGACGCATGAGTTAACATTTGTTCTGAAAATAAGCTCTTTGGACGAAATGAAGTCGCTAAACAAATACTTTAAAGGTCTTTCTAAACTTAAATATTTATGTGAAGTGTTTTCTAATATTCTAAAAGAGTTACTTGAGATATCATTCGACCGTTCTACAGGGTCGTCAACTGATGAATTTAGCAACCGAACGTGTGCTTTACTGAATGAAGCGTGTCAATTCGTGTGTGTGTGTGTGTGTGTGTGTGTGTGTGTGTGTGTGTGTGTGTGTGTTGTATGTGGCAATCCCTCAGTGGGGTAACTCGATGCGTCAGAGTCCGAAAATCCAGAAATGTGCGCAAATTCCTCAATAGATCGAGCTTCCCTTCTACTGGAATGTGCCATTCACTCGAATGGGTGAACCATGACATCACAGCTTCCGAATTCCCCTTGTAAGGCAGCGTTAGAATCTCCTAACGACTTGTCCCTAAAAGAGGTAACTTTTCTGGTAACGGATTAAAGTGATTATTTGTGGAAGAGGTAAATAGAATAAGCAATATATCTTCCAATATATTGCAAAAATTTAAAAAAAAAAGAAAATCAACAATATCGCATCCGCGAAACCAGACTGCAAAGCGCATTTTAAGAAAGAGGATTACGTTGGATTATGGTGCATGGATGCTAGAATTAGAAATAAAAATCAACGGTAATCGTACCTTTTAAAAAAGAAAAAAATGTGGAATAATATAATGCAATTTATTTTTTAATCTGGTTCAATTCGGTTCGATTAATCTCAAGAAAGAGCGTACTGCATGGTGAAAAATGGGAAAGCCGAACTTCAAGGCCATAGACAGTTAATACTCATTAAATAAATTGTTAACTATCACCATAATCATAAATTTTGACGTGTATCTTGTTAATACATATTTCCCCAGTCCCAGTCGTAGAAATTATGATAAATCTCACATCAAACGAACGAACTGAATACATTAAAACCGACCGCGAAATGATATGCTTAGACTATGCGGTACCCCACTCAATTTCTTTAATAATAATATAAAAAAAAAAAAAATGACAAATGGATGAAGCGTTGACTCGCATCCTTCCTATCATCAATCTGCTGGGAGAAACCTCCCTGAATTTTGATACACCATCGACTACAAAAATATTAAATTCGAAATACGTATAACAAATGCCAATTTTTCTAAATTCGACTTGTCACTTTACTCGAATTAATATTCCGTAAAAAGTTACATTTTTTTCCATACTTTCTATTAAAAAAAAAAAAACTGCAAGAATAAATCTTCCTGTTCCGGCAATAAAGTTATTTATGCAGACTCGCCTAAATTTAGTCAGGATCTTATTAAAAAATTAAAACTGTAATCACGCTTAGGGTGATGACACACAGGCAGCATCTATCAAACCACCTTTTATCAAATCTCGACTATAAATTAATATTTTATACCTATAAAATTACAATAAGCAGATTTAATGAGTATATCATGACCAGTTATTACTGTTACAGTAATAAATCAATCAATCTAGCATAGGAGAAACGTATTATTATAATAATAATAATCGTATCGGTATCGACACCTTAATAATACGCATAAAGCTGAGTTATATATCTTTTTAAAACAGTATTTCTTATAAAGTATTATCTACTTTAGTTAAAATAAATTGACCATTGTTGAAGATGTAAATGGAAATAGCAATTTCTCATCTCTTCCCGAGAGATTATATTTGGCTATTTTCTCCAGCGATTGTGAAAGAGAACGGAATATCTATCCACATTGACAAATGTCCTCATCTTCAATAATAACGTCTACTTTTCCATCACAATAGCCACTGTATCGTGACATATATGACCCAGTCATACTTGTGTTATTTATTGTAGCATTAAATAAAACATAGACATTCAATTTTCTGTGTAAAATTATCTTTATCGATTGTTCTAAGAGATTTGCCGAATTTGTTTCTCTGTTTATAAATTTTGAAGCTTGAAAACACGGGAAAATTGGTCCGTAACCGCAAAAAAATATATATCTAAACAACTATCCGGAGAAGTTCTTGTTCTTTTAATGGTATTTTTTTATTATTATTATTATTTTTGTTGTATATCAGGCATGCAATTCATGTTTTATTAAAAATCGGGGACACGATAGGTATCGCTAACGTTTTAAGGGGCCGCCGTCAATCCAATACGCCCTTTTTTTTGTGAAAAGTATCACGTGGCGGGTTAGTAAGAAGTAAAAAACTCTAAAGGTTTCGTCATCGTAATAGATGAGTCACCGGAAACTATCCTATCAAGATTAGGACAGTTTGTAGAGCATGAGAGGTCTCGACCACTTCTTCCTCTTTCGGGTTGGTTGGTCTAGAATAGAAATAGTCTCCAAACTTTATTGTTATTTGTCGCCTCTCGAACGGATTACGATTCTTTTTATGTAACCAATTATTTAGTGCAAAGCATGTTGCGTAAAAATTATTTATAGACACTGACTGCATAGTTAACCTTGGAGTTGGATAACTCTTGTCTTCAGGGAGCGGCCCCTTTCTATGTGGGACACGTACAGAGTATTCAAAATATGGAAACCGTCTAGGGGTCGACGTATTCAGACGTCAACATATCAAAAAGTAAATGCTGAACTTTCCTATGGCGTTAACTAATTAGCGCGTCCTCGACCCCATAAAGATAATTAAAGAGCGGATATATCCTCTCACTAAATGCTATAATTTTTTTTATATATATAGATTAATTTCGCCGGCGAAGCGATTTAATATTGCAAAAAAAAAAAACAAAAAAGAATTGCTATCGAACTTCCTCGTTATTTATTCGATTTTTGCCCGTTTTCGACGAAAAAGACTTTTTTTTCAATTTGACTGGAGAGAGATGAATAAGACTTTTCAAATCTAATTCGGAAACAATGTTATCTATCAGGTTTAAAAGATATCAACAGATAATAACTTCCTGCAACAAACTGATTTAAAACAATTCAAAACGTCGTCGACAATTTAGATTAACCGTTCCAAATCACGCAATATCACGTAACTATATATATATCTAGCAGTGCGAGACGATATTTCATCAGAGTCGCATCTTTCTCATTAAAAACGTTTTAATAACAATCCGAACGTTATTTCGAATTTATACTGCATAAAAAAAAAAATACGTTTCAAAAAATAAAAATAATAAGACGTAACAATAAAAACAAGAAAACGTCACAATGGGAAATGTGACGTAGCTACTCGGTGATATTAAATAATCGACGATTCTTTTTTTTATTATTATTATTAAAATTATATGAGAGACGTTAGTTTATAAATAAAAACTTATAAATTTTTATCGTATGCAGTTTATTATTCAACGATAGTTTATATTGGTCTACTCCATCGTAACCCAAGTAAACTCTCTTCTTTTAGACGAGATCTCGCTGGACGTTTCTATGACTACCGCATCGATTGCACCAGACTAGACGTGATGTCATCTAAATACTAAAGAATTATTGGACGATAAAATTTTAAAAATAGGATATCCTACACAGTATCATATTTACCATACAATGTTTCAATTATTATTCTACCTACATCGGATTTCGTAACTCTATCAGAAATCGAGTCGATAATTTTCATCCGCCATTTTTCAATGCGCCATTTTGAAAAATGGCGTCCTGTATTGATTTATCCTAACGAATTATTCTACTAGGATGTTTTATTTTCGTATCTAAGATGCCAAACTTTCACGCTTCGATTTGCTCGCACAAAATTGGATTAGAAAATATATTAATTTAGACTTTTTTTTTTTTTACGATATTCGACTCTGGTTAAAAAGGAGTTGCAGCGAATTTATAGGATTATATGTGATGTGAGAAGTGTTGTTAGTCTATTCGATTAATTAGAGCAAATTTTGCAGTTTAGAAGGTTTAAACAGGCGGAATTTATCCAACAACGTCAGGGATTTACCCATAACGTTTATCTTTACGAAAATTCGAATGCCTAGTTGTCTAGAACAGAATCCATATTTGACACGAGATAATAATACGCGGCAATTGCCTTCTAATCTGCGACTATGCCCATCTTCGCTAAATCAATTGAAGTTAATGAGGCACTTCGTGTCACGATGTGACAATGTAGCAGGCAGGTTAGTGACAGTGAGAAGCGTTGTTACAGGGTCTTATTTTTAAATAGTCTGTCACTTCCTCCATTGCTATAATAACCACACGTAAATCGCTTCTTTCGCATCCACATGGAAATAATTAGAGATGCGAGTGCGATTAGTACAAATTGCATCGTTCCGGTAACCAGAAACTCGTGTTTAATTGTGCTAAACTTGGTTACTTTTTTTTAATAACTTTTTTTAAGCGGGCGAGGAGGAAAAGATATCAAATTATTTCGAAATTTTCGAGTAGAATTTGCAAGCCAAATTAGGCAGTCTAATGCCTTCTTGGTGGAAATCGAAGCAAGCTAACGGTACGTTTAATTGGGTGACTAAGATCGTATAGGGAAAAACTCTCCATTCCAATCTACAAGACCCACGCAGTCACGTCACTTCACAAGAGATAATGGGAGTGGAGATGATAAAACAGCTGCTTGTGTTGAAACTATCAGTAGTTACGTGTGTCACAACCCGATATAGAATAGTATAAATATTTTTAGAATTAGCAATGAAGCAGAATTTGCCAAAATTAAAATTAAGCTACTGTAACTCATAGGCCTAAGCATATTTAACAATATAGTATGCACACTTTTGGATACTGCAATGCGACTGCCAGCTTTTCAGATGAAAACTTTCGAAGACAGAACATTTGGAACTTGTTTAACTGATAAAATTCCAATAAAAAAATATACGCATCAAAATTTCTAAAGATAAACTGTATAAAGAAGAACAGAAACATATATCATAATAACATATATATTTAGATTTATTATTAAAGTTAGAGATATTGCGATAAAAAAATATCTGTATTTAAATCCTCTCTTGCAACTTTCTTTCCTTTCTCTCTTTCCTTTGATTTGTTTTATTTTACATCTCACTGAAATAAATTTATTTTGATAAAATTTATATATTTATAGCAAAAGAAAGCTGTTTAGCATAATGGCGCATTTAGTATCTCATCGAAAAATTAATAGCAGAGCAATTAAAAAAAAAAAATATTTTTCACTTTCTACAAACCATAAACCACAAAATAATTTCAAATGGTTTTGCATAAAATTTGCATAAGTTTTATCGAGTGTTTAATAGCTTACCGACCAATTTTAAAAGTAGAAGTGATGATGATATCTATTTAAAAATATAATATTTTTAATTATTAATTATATCATTCGAAGTCCAAACCATCGTTGTTGATTTTCTTCAATTTTTCCATTCCATGGACGTATAACAGAGATGATGTTAGAATTTTTTTTTTTTCAGTCAATATAATCTTTTTACTTATACAGCTCGTACTGCTCAATTGTTGACAATATATTGGAAACTAAATGGAAGAAATAAATTCAATAAAAATAAGAAGGAAAAAAAATCCCTCGAAACTATGTTTGTTATGATGAAAAAAAGTTATATTCCGTGACTATTTAGATATAAAGCAAAAACTTCCGGATACTTATTGTGATCTACAGCAGCAAATAACATAAAATAAAATCGTTCAAAAGAAAAAAAATCTGTTATTTTATTTAATACGACTTTAGATATGCTAAATAATACTGAGAAATATGCCAGAAAAAAAAAAAAGATAATTGAAACAGTCACGATTAAAAAAAAAAAATCTTAGAACATGAAAAATATCAATTATTGTTCAACCATCTCATCCATCAACTTTTGAAGAAAGTTCAAGAATTTATTACTATTTCTTACTCAAAACTAGTGATGAATGCGATGCGATTCATCATATTTTATGGTAAGGAATTGTAGTTCACGCAAATAATGACCTATTGCATCTAGAATGTGTTAAAAACTTAAACATATGCTAATTTCTTCACTGGTTAAACGCTTCTGAACACGACGATGCTATGCTAAAACACCATTTGAGTGACAGCGTAAAGAAACAGCATTCAAAAGTGATTTTCCTCCAGTAGCTGATAAGTTTTAAATGACAATAAACAGTAAAATAAGATCTAAAATTAAAAAAAAAAATCTAAGAAAAAATAGATTATAACGACCTAAGATAAAAATATGCCTAAAACATATTTTCTAAATATGTGATGGCATCAGACTTTTATTACAGTTATGAATTTTATCATATAAGATGGCATAGCTGCAGATGGTTTTTGTTAAAGCCACAACATATTTAACAATTTAACATGAGATATGACAAGATTTCTTGCGTTTAATATTCAAGAATGACAACGTTACAATAAATTTTAGACAAACCGGAGAAAAAAAAAAATAAGTTCAGAGTAAGATATTTTCTCTCGAAGAGGCCTAGAAGATTATGCTATCATTTGTTATTAAAATAATCTTTAAAAGATTTATTCATTAGTTCGTGTTAGCAATAACAAATTCAGTAAAATGCGTGATTAATAATTTATAAACGGATTTAATAATTTTAGTAGAACCATGTAATGTTATCTTAATTTTCTTCTAACAACAGAAGAAAATTATACAAAATAATAATAATAATAATAATAATAATTTTTTTAACGTTAAAAGCTTAATTTTATATTGTTTTATAGTAGAAAAACATTAAAAAAAATCGTTATTAAATTAATTTTTATATAATTAAACGTGATAAGTGTAAGTAAAGAAATTATTATTTTTATCATTTATACAGTTTTAACGTTAAAATTCTACATTAGAGACTACGATAAGAATATTTCACATGATCTTAATAAAATCTTTAGAGATTGCTTGTCTTATAATTTGCCACTTATCTTAATTTAAAATCGGAATTTGCGTGTCTTAAAACTTCATTTTTTTAACTAATTAAAAAAATAATAATAGTAGAAAATTAAACTTGCAATCCTGGATGCAACAGTAAAAAGCATTAGGATTATCCGCTTAAATGGAAACTAAGTAATGGGCGAGTTGTCTTTATTAATAATCTTCAGATGTTGCTCAAAGAAAAGACTAAATATATCGAATGTAATCTAAAGATTTCAGTAAATATTCCTAAGAGAAAACCAAACCGAAAATATTGATTTTATTCGCTCTGTTTCCACACCTATCACACGTAAGATAAATCCCATAAAGAGTAATAAGGAAAAGCTGATTAGAAAAATATTTTCAGAATTGTTTAGCAAATTATTCTTTTTTTTTTTTTAAGAAAGGAAAGCTGAATTTTTCGATAAAAATAAGAATTTTTTTTTCCTCTCTATGTTGAAAGTTTGCAAAAAAAAAGGTAAAATTTTAACTATTTATATATATATTTTTAGTGCGTAAAAAAGCGGCAAACTAGGTATATAAAAAAAGAGAGACACGGTTCTTTATTCATTCCGATATTTTACGTTTCGGATAAGGACACTATAATTCTACTCTGACAATTCATAAAGCAGTTATCAAAGGAGAACACTTCAAAAAGATGATGATTTACAAGTTTAGGCCGTTGCAGATAAAAATTTCTAAGCATTCTCATTCTGCAAAGATTGCCGTATCATTGGGTAATAGTAGTATTGAAGAATCTATCAATCAACACAACACTATATAGACATATAGAACGAGTTTCGATATAAATTATTGAACGAAAATGCGAAAAAATAAATAAAAATAAAAATAGATCTAGTCTCACAGCAAAATTTTCGCTTCGTTATTCATCAAAACGTCTAATCTAAAAATCAATAAATTAATCAAAAACTGAGCGGAATCGATTTCTGTAGATGGAATCGATTCGGCTCAGTTTTTGATTTTGTTTAATTTAAGCCATCTATAGATATGACAGATTAAGTGTCTATAATCTAAATTATGAACAGTTAATCCGTCACTATTTCGATAATTTTTGACTCTAAATCGGTCTAGAAATTATTTTCGACAAGTGAAACGTTTTAGGAGACACGCCGACTAGTTCTACGTTTAAAAAGAAAAAAAAAATCAATCTCTAACTGTGCAGTAATCTATAACGAATTTTACTGGAATATTCTAAATTAGCTTATCGTTCTTTGTACCCTCTCAAATACATCATTCTGTAAACAAGAAACATTGTTTAAATTACAGAAATTTGGCATAAATCCAAATTATCTCTAGGTCGAAGAAACGTGTAATGTCTCGCAAATGATGCAATAAACCAACCAACAGAATCGAGCAATTCAAATTGACTTTCATCTTGATAACTGCTGACTATCTCGTTTCTTATCGAATTCCCAACTTCTGGTAAATAGATCTAAAGTGAAAACCGAACTACAACACGGTATTTTTTATTTTCTTCTTCTACATATCGCGGATTGTATGAGTTACTACAACGTTTTACTTTTAATGCGATTTTAGTCTAACTTTTAAAATCAAACAAGAATAAAAATATGCGAAATCTTATCGACAAAACTGGCGAAAAATAATTTTTTTTTTTTTTTTATTCCTTTAAAGAGGAATAATAAAATAAAAATAAAAAATCTGGTCATTTTAATACATCAGATTTAATGCTTTAACCGCTAGGCTTTCAAAACTATATTAAGCGAAAGAATCTTAACGAGGAGTGACGCTGAAAGTGTAAATTTGCTTAAAAGTTCGATTAATCGAATTTATTTTCCGATATTTTTATTTTTCGAATAAATTATTTTCTTCGGCGAAAATTTGGAATTTTTATATTTTAATTTAAAATTCGATTTAAATTTTATTTTATTATTTTTTTTTTTTTTTATTATTATTATTTTGTGCCAAAACTATCAAATTGCACGAATTTTGTTAATTTAATCTGCACTGTGTTCTAACAAGACTTGTGTTATCGCGTAAGACACGCACCAAAACACACAATTGCAGTTTTCGTATTTTTAACAATAAAAAAAAAAAAAACACTTGTTAGTTTCTACTTTAGTATTTTATAAACACCTGAAATTGACAGAAACACTGGAGTGTGTGAGTGTGTGCGTGTATTGTCGATTGGAAAAATTTTGAAATGGATTACTTCCATAGAGTTGATTTAATTGTTCGCAACCGACAAAACAAAAATTTCGATAAAAAAAGGATAACAAATAGGTTAGACTCGACCTATGTGTCTTCTTTTCTGCGGACAATGTACAGCTTTTGTCTTCTGCTAACATGTAGCCAATAAGGAAGGCGTGCAGCTAACATTAGGCAACAAAAAAAGGATGGGCAAAGCGAAAAGGAAACACGCAAACCGTGATTGCTAGCTTAGACAGTCTACGTTTTATTTTTGCTTACCGAAACTAACTATAATAAATCTTGCGTTTGAAAATGTTCAATTTTTTGAACTCTATTTATAGTTATGCGTGAATTAATGTAGATAAATCTTAAGTGGAAATTGTTTTCTTTAAAAAACGTGGAAGAAATTTTTCCGCTCTTTAATTATATAGAAGTCGATCATAATTATCGTTATCCGCACCTGTTTTCCTATCGGATACCTTATCATATATGATACTTAATGAAATAATATTCTAATGAGGCTAAATTACGCATAAATAGAAAACGTTACTGCGTATATACTTGTAGACTATCTGCTTTCTATCTTATGTATATGATTCGGTAGAGCTGCTTCAGCTATTAGCAAAATGTGTCAGTCTCTTAATGAGACTTTGATAGTTTGAAACGTGACTGAACAATCGCAGACGGCATTTTCCACCTCGGTATCTGTATAAAGGATTTACTTTTCTTTCTTTTTTTTTCTTCTTCTTTCTTGTATCAGTAAGTTAGTAAAGTAAATACTGGGGAGAGTGTCTTGCGTAACGCAGTTTCGGCATTGTTCGCGTATCAGCATTTTTCATAAATTTCAAATTATTTTAAGTGATAGTTTTAAATAAAAATTTTCTTTTGTTACTATATAATGTTGGAAACAGAAAGTGAACTCTGCTCCCCTGCAAGATTCGACCTGAAACGTGACGACGACAACGAAGATGATAAATTAGGTTAGATTTAATCAGGAATAGGAAGTGTGTTATAGCACGAATACGCGTCTTACAGTAATAAAATTAAAAACAATAAAATATTTTTCTGGCACGAATCGATATATATATATGCAAATTTTTGCTTCTGAATATAAAACTAATTTTTTAATCTATTAGAAAAGAAATTTAAAAAAAAAAGAAGAAAATACGGAAGCGATTTGAATCGATGAGTTGAAATAAATAGAAAGTTTAGGTTAGCTTTAGCAAGACGTAAGTACCTCCCTTTTGATGTTCCGGATTTTTTAAATAAAGGTACTCTGCTACTTGATGGTTTTCGCTGATTACTTTTTCTAACAAAAACTTTGATTGGCGAGATGATCCAACTAATCCCCGATCCACGTCAATCCCAGGAGAGGACGGAAAAAACGATGCAATTGTGCGAAACTAAGTGATGTTTTCTCTCCGGAAACCGTCAAAGATTTATCTTAACGATTTGGTTTCTTAATTAACAACGATGCCGTGCTTCATTTTTCTTTTTTTCTTCTTTCAAACCCACTTCCTGATCGTTAGAGAAAGAGAAAGGGGTCCCCCTTCAATAACGATGCACAGAATCTTGTTAAAAGTTACCTTTTAGTTTGACTAACTCCCCGTCTCGGCATCATGTTCTTTTATTCGAAGCGAAATGATGAAAATAATCCGATAATTAGAATTTCGCTTGATGTCATCTGATTCTGAAAATTCTTATTTTAAAAGAAAATGTCGCGATTGGGTGCGTATCTCAAGATATTCGCTTCTATTAACGTTTGCGTGTTAAAATATTACGTATTTATGGAACTGCAAACAACCTATTCGTTTTGAGGAGGTAAAAACGCGTCAAAGAGCGCTTTAACCGGTGCATTTATCTATAGCTTTCCTACATAATTCATCTGCATCGATTATTGGATAAATCAGACGAGACAGCAATGCACATTACAGTCAAACAAAGCTGTATATGTTGTGTTGTCGGTCGAGCGCTTTAATGTTATCAACTAATCAAATAATACTCAGTCATATCCTGATCTTAGCGAGAGGCCGGGTGTATATACATATATATATAATGGATACTTTTTAGACTGCGTAACACAATTTAATTAATTAATCACCGAAATAATTAGTTCTGATCAAGAACAACATTAATTAGAGTCACTTCATCCGACGTATCGACGACGTTCGGTGTTGCGTCATTCGCGCTTTCATCCGGATAAAACTAATATTTACATTAAGTGCACTTCTTTCACCATATTCTATCGAATGGACTGAATAACATGCGATTTTCAGTTATTATTTTGTTGTTGTTGTTATTATTATTATTTAATTCAACGCTTAAAATTTACATAACGCCGGATCACAATCATTTTAATAACACGTCCAAGAAGACCAAACTTTTACCATAATTTACGAGAGTATTTATACGATTATATAAAATATATATGCGTTTACCGAGTCGATTTAATTATTATTACATTTTAATCCAATTAATCCGAATTTTACGATAGCGAAATGCTTGTTTTTAATTTATAACCGTTAAAAAATTTGCAGCGTATCTGTTTGCCATATTAAACAGGGTACGGCGATAATCCCTTAAAAACCTCATAACGGTGACGTAACAGCCGCTGGAAATGTGCAGTGTGACGTAATGAGTTTTATTGACATTTTCTTTAAATTAACGAAAAATTTTCCAGATAATTTTTAACTTATTCGAAAATTGATTCGGGCGAAAAAACAAACAGGAGAGAGAAAGAGTAAAAAGGAGAATAATAAATTGGTAAAGCAAAAATTCTAATTTATTTTTCGGACCGATTTAAATATAGAAGAATCGAGTTAACTTGTGTTCGAAATATGAATTTTTTTCCATTTTTTTCTTTATAGATTTGTTAAATTTTTCTCCATTAAAACGACTTTAAACGACCAAACCCCCCGTACGAAATATTCGCCACTATAAAATTTATTATCGAACATAAGAAAAAATTTCCAAGCACGAAAAATATATATATGTAAACTTTTCGAGCAACTAAATGCTAAACAATATTGTTTTATGCTCAAAACAATAGTTTAAAGCGCTTTGAATGTTTATTGCTCGTTTATTCGATAGATAAAGACCGTAAATCTTTTAAAAATAAACATCAAGCGTAGGAAAACAAGTGTCACAGCTAATGTTTCAAAATCCATAAAGTAATAAGTGCCAGCAGTACGTCTATTGTGCAAATGCAATAATGTATTTATAATTAATTTTATGCAGTGTTCTTGTAATCCCATTTCCAGAAATTATGCCATCTAGTTCCTGAAAATTGACGTTCTGCAGCATCAGAATTTATTTATTTTAAAATATATTAATTAAAATTTATAACTTTTAACGTTTACGTAACATTTCGCAATCATAACTTGCAAAAAAAAAGCCCGTAATGGCGGCTCGATACAAAGATGTAAGTTGGTAATCGGCGAGATGAACACTTTTGTTCGCCTTCCTTTCAAAAATTTCCTTATTTTTGGCCTCATATTACTCCTCCTGTTAATCTGGCAAAATCGTTTGTCCTTTAGTTAAATGATGGCTTTGAAAAATGTGAGGTTCAAAACGGGGACAGAACGTGCTTAATAGGAATTACTAAACCACAAAAATCAGTAACGTAAAATCTGTTATGTTGGGAATCCAACATACTCCTGAGAGTGATTGAAAACACTTGACCTATACGGAAATAACTATTCTCACGGCCTTCGCAAATTGCAATAAGATATAGTTCTATATCCTCATAAATTAGAACTCCACTAACCTCGCAATAATTCAGATATGGGTAAGGCTCTAAGTGACTCTAAGTAAGTAACAAGTCTGATAGCAATTTCTTACTCCGAAAACTTGTCAGAATAAATCTAGACTCTGTATAAACAATATTTTCATTCTATAGCTATCACCACTAAAAGCCTACTAATCATAACAATTCATATTTTTCTGTACTCAAAAGTTCGTTTTTATTTTTAGCAGTTCATTCAAATATACATATTATATATAGACAGCTAGACATAGAAGTGGTACCATGTAACAATTTTAAAAATATATTTACATTCAATTTTAATAAATTATAAACTAGAATTAATGAAATTTTGTTATATGCAGACCAGGGCAGCATTTACCATAAGGCGCATTAGATGCAAACTGGGGCCTCTCTCTCTATGGGGCCACGTTTTAAAACCTTATTCCACACAAATAACAATATAAAAAATAGCCCAGTTAGTGTATAGTTACAAAATAAAGTACAGTACTTATTTTTAAATATTAAAATCATAATTGAAATTGAAATAGACTTGTTATTTTGGGGCCTCTTAATGATGTTGCGCCTAGGCCTCCAAAAGTATAAATGTGGCCCTGATGCAGACCTACACTCAAAATTGGTTCATCATGTATTAAATTTCATTATTTATAAGCAAAACATTTAAGATTAACATAAAAATATTTATTATGTTAATGTTTATCTATTATATAATTTTATACACAGTAGCAATATTTTAAAAAATCATTTTTATATATCATAATATATATTTTTTCATATTATTTTTCAGTTGCGAACTTGATTTATTTATTTTTTTTTTAGTTTATTTTATTCTTTTTTTTTTTAAATACAAATCTGAATAATAATTCAGATGACTCTGTTTAAATATAATAAAAATATATATACTGTATATAAATGTACCTATTATGCGTAAGTCAAAATATCTATTTTTATATTTTAAATCAGAATATTTTATGTTTTACTTCTTTACACAGTCCTGTTCTATACGAATACTGTATTACTACTTCAAATGTTTTATTATTTTGTAAAATTTATTCAAAAGCAGACTTTTTTTTTTTTTTATTATTATTATTCAGTTAATTCATGTAGGCCTATAAATTTTTGTAGATCAATATTCTTTATAGTATTTTTTCGGATAATTAAGATGCTTCTGTGATTTAATATAAACGTTACCGCACCTATAGAGTGTTGTGTAATCAATTGTATTTTCAGGAGATATTCTTCTTGATATAACAGTAGTCTGAAAGGAGCTTACCGAATAATGAATGGTTTTTGCACTTCTGAAAATACTTCTGTATCACCAATTTACACACCAATTGATATTGCAACTATATCATCAACTGTAAATGCTGTTTATCAATATCCCCGAGACGTTCGTAACTGTATCAAGCTATTGTGCGATATTGGCTGTTCATCACTTTGTTGTAAGAGTCTTTCTGCGAACCATTTTTAGAAGTATAAACCATTCATTATTCACGATAGATATATGTTTATATAAACGCTTCTCGTTGTTTTATTAAGAGCAAAAATGTCCTGAAAATAATTGATGATGTCAATTTATAATTTATACACATCCTGTGTAATATATATATCATATATATATATATATATATTTTATACACAGGATGTATATAAATTGAGAGCATTAAGTATTATGTAGGCAATATAGGCCTATCCCTTATTAAGATAATAACTAGGATTTACACACACACACGCTATCAGAGAGAGGGGCACAAGAGGGGCGGCTGCCCCGGCCTCACCATTTTAAGGTCTCAATTTATAACTCACTATATTAGAAAAAATATATTTGTATATTTTTATAATATTCGAGTTTCGGTGTTTGTCAAAATTTGACGTTCTCTGTCAATGTTTCTGCTATTCTTGTACACTTACCACTGTATATTTGTCAATTTTGTCTTTTTTTTTTTTTTTTGATGGGCCTCGAAAGTATTAGTTGCCCTGGGCCTTGCATTTTCTCTGAAAGTCCCTGTATATATATGTAAGAGAGAGAAAATATTCTTTGAATATATCGAAAATATATACAATATATTGCATGATTTTATAAAATAAGAAGTTTTATCTTTATATTTACAAACATGACAATAGTGTATTGAAATGGCCTTAATTATAAAACTTTTCTTGATATCAGGATACATTTTACATTTATATACGTATTCTACTCCCAAAACAAAACACAAAAATTTTGAAACTGTATATCAGAAAAAGTCATGCTTGCGACCTCACAAATATTTATTATGTGGATTTAACAGATAAAATTTCACAAAATATAGAATTTAACTCGCGGAAATAGATTTATAGCGTCTAACAATGGCAGTCTAAACATATAGTGTAATTATATTTAAAAAAAAAGAATAAAAAATTATGCCTCTCTTCTGTTTATACTCATGAATTGCATTTTATCAGTTAAACCACAACACGTCATGTGAAACTAGCGAGAGTGGGGTATCAGTATATGGACTGATATTTTACTGATACATAAAAAACAAGTAATAAATTGGCCAAAACTCTAGAAAGGCAAAGCAAAGACAAGGATACCAGAGTTATAAAAAGTTTAGTCGGCATTATGATATATAAAAATGATTTTTTAACGTATTATTATATTAAATTATATAATAAATATAAAAATAAATATAAAACTAAATATAAAAATAAATAAAATGTGTATTTACTATTACTGTATTTATTATAATAAGCCATCAAAAAAATTACTTATAAAATAATAATCTACTTAAAAAAATAAAGGTATAAACGTTGAAATGTTTTTTAGGCCAATTTACATAAATATATAAATTTATACAGTAATTTTAAAACGTTATGTTTATTTTTACGTATTATTTATAAATATTTCCTGTAATTTCTTGGTTCTGTCGGTATAGACGGAAAGTTTTGAATAATAATAATAAAATAAAAAAAAAAAAGAATTTCTTAAAGAAAACATTAATTTTCTTCTCATAATATACTCTAGTTCGTTTTAAGAGGGAAGAAATTTCAATGATTAACGTAAGTAAATGGACCGAAATGATTTTTCGCATCTGCTTTATGTTACTTAAGGACGAAATTGCTTTTATAAAAAAGAAAAAAAAAGTATATAAAAACATAAAGAAATATAAAATTAAAGTTGATTGCGTACAATTACTGATGCAAACTAAACACTTTAAACTACTTAAAAAATTGCCAACTTGGGGCACACAATTTTTTTTTATTTCTGTCATTTTTGCATATTAAAAAAAAATGTAGCGCATGAAATTATTAATGTGATATACATTTTTTATATAATATAAAATCTAAAAAGCAGTAAGAAAAATATATTTAAAAAAAATTCTTAAAAAAAATCGATAAAAAAAAAAAAAAAGACTTTACCTGGATACTACATTGAAATTTTAAACATAAACATTCTAAATAAAATAATTAGCAGTGGTTTGAATCAAATAGAGAATTTAAAATTAGCAATTTTGAGTTATTAATGAGTAAACGGTAGTAAGTGTGTAGACAGTGTCTTAAATATTAAATAGCGTGTCTGTACTCGTAGTAGGTTAAAGTAGCATTCTTATCTTGGTTATGATTGTGTAGAAACTGCTGCTAAGGTTAAATAGCCTCGCTAGATTGGGGAATAAAACGAGCAAAAGAAATCGAAACAGAAATTGAATAGCAAGTCTGAAATTAATAATGAATCAGCTACCGGCGTATCCGCGACTTAATCAAAGAAATGAGAGAGAGTATAATAAACATTTTTTTTTTATTTTTAATTTAAAACATGAATAAATTTATAAAAAGATTCCTTTTTAAATTTCTTTTAGCATATTTATATTGGATCAATAATAATATGTTGTGTAATTTAACGAGATCACGTCTTAAATATGTTTAATATTTAAGCATTTTTTTTTTTTTTTTTAAAGGACAGCGAAATGAAAAATGTAAAAGTTAAATTAACTATTAAAAGATAGCGAATAAAAAGCGTCAAATATGGCGTTAATTTATATTTAAAGTACGTTATAAAGGAGAGAGTTTAATATAAGGGCGAAATTGTTTTATTCGAGTCAACTCTAACAACAATAAAAATATTTCACACCTTATTCCTCTCCCGATAGCAGCGCCTCTAGCAGCGAATAATACAAGCAAAGACCAATTCTGTATGTAGACGACCCGCTGCGAACGTCAGCTGCAGCAGGCACAAATCCTTCTCTTCCACCCACAGTCCAGCCCTAGGGCACAACCTACATGTACAATAAGGGCTGAATATTTCACTCTAACATCTCCCGATAAAAAAATTGCCATTGTGAAAAATTTCGCATCGTTAATTATAACTAACTTGTAAGTCGTTAAGTGGCGTGGACATGAAAAATTTTTTCGATTACTCTACTTATTATTAGTTTACAGAAACAAATATAAGAGTAAATTCGATGCCATTAGATGTCACTATTTATCTTAAAACCGGAAATAAATAAAAAGTAATGGGAACTATATCTCTGATGAGGCGCGACGCGGTCATTTACAGCTGTCATTTTTCTCAACTCGGTTGCTATCCGCTACTGTTGTTACTATGACAACTAGCGTTACCGTCGTACGACCGAAATTCCTATTGAATAAACAAAATTACCATTTTTTTTAATATAATAATAATAATAATTCTCTAGGCGCGAATTATATTAATCCATCAAATTTATAATTCGTCACCCGAATACACGCCTATTTATTTTATAATCCCACCCTGATTGGACGCAATATAGTACAGACGTTTGAATATCTTGTAAAACGAAAATTAATTGGTTGTAGTTAAGTCACGCGATTTGGTAATTCCAAATTCGTTATATAATTTATTATCCGAAAATAATAATTCCTTTAGACATTTTTTAAAAAATATTCAGTAAGTTATTTTACAAAATTTGGCAAATGTTCAACTTCCGGCATTCTTGTACCACTATCTTTACATAAAATGGCATCGATTAACATTTAAATAATATACGTAGCTAAACAGATTTGTTAATTGCTAATATGATTATCTATTGGAAAGCTTCGTTTGGACTCTTTCCAGTTCAATATACCGCATTCCGTTTTAGTTGATTTTTTTTTTCTTTTCCGGAACGAAAGATTCCTTGAATATCTTGTAGCTGATAAAATTTGACAATGCTGAAACTATAAACTAAAAAAGAAGGCTTTTATGCCCTTTCGAGTTTGTTAAAAATGAATTTTATCAATTTCTTTTTTGTTTTTTAATATCGTGACTTGACGCATTGTGCACTCACAGACAACAGAAACCATCCTCCATATCCCATTATCAATGTCATAGATAGAGAGTGAAGATATCAACTATAGCGTTAAGTATGCTTTTTTAAAACGCAAAAATAAGTAGATAATGGCGCATTACACATTTTAGCTCTATTCAACACTCCTAACAATGCATCTGTTACCTATAGTTAAAGGTTTGTTTATATAGATGGTGACATTAAAAAAACTTTAAGAAATACAAACAAATATGCCTTGTTAAGAAACAATGGCATATTCTTAAATTTACCGACGTTTTTCTCGACATCTTATAGGATAATTACCGAAGAGCAATCGAAACTTAGTCCTAAATTTCAGTAAAAAAATTTTATCCTTTCAGATCAACCAGGTGATAGCACGGTGATATCGGATGTTTATGCATATCATAAATACTGAACACAATTCCGATTTTGTGAATACTGGTGGAAATATTCACAGAACCGGAATGTAAACACAGTAATATCTAATAACAGAGCTAGATCTTAAGACAACAGATGTAAGTCTGTTGCCTTAAGAACAAGCTTTACTGTAATACGAACTTTATGCTTCGTACTGTATATCATTAAACTTCTTTATTATTATGAAATTATACTCCTTTATTTATTAGTATATCAATATTGATTATAGTATATTATATAACTGGTTGAAAATGTGTGCTCGAATTTCAAGTTAGTTAATGGTTTTAAAAGCAAAGCTTTCAGTAGAACTCCCTGCTTAGGCCGGGATGAACTTGAATTAGTTATCAAGAGATAATTTATTGATCAAAGATAATTTACAGACATGTACCTAAAGATGTACTTCCCTAATTACTATAATTTAATTTTAATTAAAAGAGATATATAAAGTATATTATCACGATATTATTTATGCCAAATATTTTGAGTAACACATTACTGATTTGTCACAACAGAAAAAAAAATCTGAACCCTTTATTAATTTGCTTTAAAATTCCTGCAGTTGGATAGCTAATGAAGATTTATTACTATTGCCTATCTTAAATTCAAACTATATATAATGAAAATGAGATAGGTGATACTAATTACCTCTTTTCTCGACTTTCGGCGTATATCCAAAGTTTAATTTCTTCGTTTTTTTTCGTTTTTGATAATTATAGGGCATTTTAAGAGTGGTTGTCTTAATTTATTCAATCATTCTCCTTCGTGGAAATTTATTTACTACGAGAACATAGCCACATGACGTTATTGGGTAAGCTTCCATTAGCTGGTTAATTGGAACCGGCAATGTCCTCTAATTTGATGAAGAAAAGCTGAAAAATCGATCAATCGCTCAATGAAAATGTTATTTGGACTATTCCTGTTAGCGTTTGATTGTATAATCGGAAGTTCCGTTAAAAAATCATTTATGGAAGACTACAGACAAATTTTGCGTTGGTCAACTCTACTAGGTAAATATTTAAGGAGTGTACACAGTTCCTTATACAGATATCTCTCTAGCAATTCTCTTTCTCTAGGCATCAAACTAATCAAATCTGGCTAAAAGATCTCTGATAAACAAATTCGAAAAGGAATCATGTGGTATTTCCACAAAAACTGTGACTTTGAGTTCACGCTAATTCTTGCTAACAAGACAGCTCCTGCGAATTAGCATGTAGATGACTCTGTTAATTTATTACAATTATGTAAAACTCGTATCGATTGAAGCATATTCGAATTTAACAATAGCTAGTAGCTGATTTAAAAACATTAATTATAACCTTCCTTATTGACAAATTTATATCTATTCCAAGAAAATTTCGGATAACGTTTCAAATCCTTCCAGGCAGAAAATGTTCTACTTCTTTAAATATTGATTTTTACAGATCCATTTCGAGCTTCTTACTCGACTCAATTTTGAGAGAAAGTGAGGAACATGAAGCAGAGAGGAAAATCGAGTTCTATCACTATAAAAATAAAATAAAAACTGGTGCTAGAAAAAAACATATCAACTTAGGTAAGAAACAGGTAACATATTCCATTCTCTATTCAATTGTAAGTGCTCTCTGAATCTTCTGATATGGACATTAAAGAAACAAAATCTGTTATGCGATACAATTTAAAATAATTACGTTGTTAGTACTTGAAAAGTAAAATATGATATTCGAGTATTTCTCATGATAATTTTCTTCTAACTAAAACCGTTTCTCCACTATAAACAAAAGACATTAAGAGTAATAATCATTAAATATTAAACAAAAAAAAGACATAAATGGATCAAATTTAAACCATTAAAAATGATTCTCTTTCTGAACTATCACAAATAAAATACATTAAAAATCAAAATCAAATCAGATATATATATATATATATATATCCAACCCTGATATGGAATTTGACTCAATAAAAATATATATTATTCTGCATAAAAATTCCTTGCATGAATGAAAGAATAAGTACCACTATATATTGAATTCTAGAGAATTCGAATCTCCAGAAATTTCTTTTTTGATGAGAAAAATTGTTACATATCGCCTAGCAATAAATTTTGACAGTATTGCCTGGGTCGTTTTAAACCGCAATTTTATCGTGAGTAATTATATTGTTGTGGGGTTATAAATAGCGAATTTTCAAATTTTATGAGTATTATGATAGGCAATTTCTCTACATATTCTGCTCCATTAACTTGTATTCCCTCTAGAATGCAGTTGCCATGCTATCCTCAATATATTACAAAGAATTGACGGGTCCTTTCAGATAGATTCCTAAGGCAGCTTACACAGATAATATATCTGAAATTTTCAAAATGTAGCGAAAACTAATATATAGAAACATATTTAATTAAGTGGCGATTTTCTTGAGTCTCCAGACTATAACCCTGAAATTTTAATAGATAAAATTCCTAAAATATTACCTGCGATGCAAGAGGAACTTGTTCCCATCAGAGTGAACTTTTATCCATAAAGATATCCACCGTTCGCACAGTAGCAATCACATAAAATAACCATAAACAGTGAAGGCGCGACCATTCGCGAAATCCTTGCTTTTTACTGCCTTAAAATGAAAGGGGCTTTTGGGTTTTTGATCAAATCTAACTAAAATAGATTATTGGCTTTGCGTTGTCAAGGCTTCACTCACGTAACCAAGAAAATAGCGTTGTCGCGTGTTGGTAAAGACCCACCCAAACAGCTATCATGCGATTTGACACATTACAAAGGGGGTATTGGCCGCTGAAGGAAAATAGCAGCTCTTTCGTATTGTAATAATTAGCATTCTTCTCTTGAATTTCTGAAATTTAATATGTTGGAGAAGTGGCAACATTTCTGATATTAATTTCCTATTCAATTCGCTCACGAAATTCTTCTATCATTTCCTGTTGCATGCAAACTCTGTTAACATAGTTAAAAGGATAAGGAAAACATTTAAGTTTCTATTAATTAAGGCTCATGATAAATGGGAAATGAGGATTTTGGCAATGGTTTTGCCACTAGGCGTCACATTAAACCGAGAATAATACAAACAGGGGCAGAGGCACGCTGCGATATGATCATTTATGATGCAGCTACTGAATCGACTACAATCGATTTAGTTACTTGGTAACTCCTAAAATGAGCCTAATTATCGTCATTTGTGGTATAAATCACTTTACTTTCCCATCCACATTTAAGGCAAATTGTATTTTTAACGTCAAAGTTCAAGCTGATTACATTTTCCAGCAGTTGCCGAAACTTTATACAAAATTAATTTATCAAATCATACGTTTATTTCCGAATACTATCAGTAACTGTAATCATTTTAATGTAAATTTTATTATTATTACTACTTTACTTTTCTAGATAACACGAGAGAGTTTTAAAAACAAGCTAAATTTGGCGTAGATATAATCAGAAACAGTTAATGTAAACTAGTAGCTACTTCCTCATAACTGTTTAATCAAAATTGCCATTTTTATTTTCCCCTTAAATTCCATTAGTTTCACTTAGTTGGTGTTTCTGTAGCAAAGTTTTCTTAAATATAAGATTTAAGTTGAGAAGCGCATAGAACATTGATAACCGATGTAGTAATCAAGGTAAAATCCGCTAAGAAATTCCATTTATCCTGAAAGAAAAGCGAATATCCAGGTAGGCCCATAAATCTTAACTTTCTCATACAATGGCTAACAGTCACGATTCTACCATTAACTACACTACTGAAAACTATTGCTCAAATGCGGTTTCGCATGCTTTTCCCCTTAGATATTTCCTTTAATTGTTGGATTTACAGAGAAAATCACATAGAAATCCTTGGGGACGATGGTGACTAGTCAGTCAAGTTCACTCCCACTGTTTTCCCTCAGACCCCCACAGTCCGAAATCCAATAAATGATAATTAACGGCGTACTGTAGACAGTACATGACTCAGTAAGTCTCAATAGGGAACATCCAATATTGTATAGCCACCTATAGATACAAGTATGAGTCACTTCCTTCAGGTAACTATATAAAATTATTATTTACTATTATTTTAAAATTGCATTTGTCATTTTGACCTCGTTTTATTCATTTTTACGCAATTTAAACTCATTATTTTTCCAACTTACAGATTTCTGTATCTTATGTAACGCCAAATCCTTTTTGAAAATATGTGGGTTAAGGTAATGTGACGCGGATGGCTTTCATTGGTCCGTTAGTTGTATTAAATTTAAAATCGTCCAATCGCCATGCGGTTTACGTACGCCCCGACGGAATTTTAACAGGTGTATTCTTTTGGGTTTTTTTTTTTTAAATAGAAATTTTAAATTAAATTCGAAATTAAATTTAAAAATCGCAGACGAAAAAAAATTTAATTTAAATTGTATATCTTTTTGAAAAACAAAAAAATTTTCCAAGTTTTATTTTTTTTTATTTATTTTTTGGTAACAAAAAAAAATAAGAAATAAAGAATGATTTATTCATAAAAATAATGCATTATTAATGTAAAGAACTTGTTTAATCGATATTAAGAAACGTATAAAAATATTTTGAATAAAATTCCCTACTTTAGAAATGTATATAAAAATATCAAATTGAAACGATATACTTGAATGTACACAGAACACAAAAACTTGCGATATTAAAATATGGCGAGCAGATGTTGCAGTGAATTTTTCTAAAAACTCTGCCTAAAAGAAAAATAAAATAAAAAAAACTATATTATCGCTTTCTCCAAAGCGCATTTTCCAATTTATCCATCTGAAGAATCAAATTACATTCAGATCCTAACTATTTTAATGTGTCGCTCGTATAAAAAAAGGGGAGGAAAATAATTTCTCAGAATATTAGTCTGTAGCCATTACTTACTATTATTATTTTCCTATCTAACCGATCTAGCTATCATCATTTATAAGTCTTGCGCTATTAAAAGATGAGCCGATACGGCTCTTAATCATCTAAAAATATATATATATCCCAGTTTAAAATATTTATTGCTATAAATGGCCTAATTTATATAATCAAAATTTCGTCTATATCCTTTAAAAATATGATTTAATATATATATATATATATATAATATCGTTTCAGCAGTGCGTATTATCGTGGAAGATAAAAATTCGTCGTCGTCATCATCATCATATGACGCGATAACTTAGATCTTGCTGTATCATTCTAAAGTATCGAAAATAAGGCATGTTTCTCGGATAAAAATCGACACGATACTTTAAACGAATATAGTAAACAGCGTTGTACAATAAACAAAAATGTCTTCATATAATAAGGAATTCTTAGCTGTTCGTTATATAACGATCAAAACAAAATCTCTTGGGAATCCTTTTATGGATATAAAGACGAAACTTTAATGGATTTATAGCATTTTATATTGTAAACAATCATTAAATGAGAATTATGCGACAATCCGACAAAAATATACATTCAGTACAGCAGCGTGATATCGAAGGTCAATTCGTAACACTGCATTTATTTTATGCAAATGTTTTCGTTTCAATACCGGTTAACAAATATTGGCTGTTTGATAACTGAATAAATCACGAAAAATAAATCTTTGGTTAATCATTTAGACAAATCAAAATAACTATTAGTTGATTGGAATTAATCGCGACATACGTCGTGCCCAACTGTAGGCATCCATCTTGGCTCTTAATCATGGTAGATAATGCCTCCTAGCTGTAGAGAGAGGGAGAGAGAGCACACTTACTGTCAAGGACACAGATAACATCATCCGCTGCTAAAGAGTTTTGCATGAATAGGCAGAAAAGTTTTGAGTATGCTATTTGAATTTTAACAGAAATCCGTGTATTTTACAAAATACTTTTACTTCCATCCTCGTTCATGTTCCAACTGAATAATTTGACAATTATTTTTATAAATTTGCAAATAAATTTAGTTGAAGAAAACCAGCCTTTATTTTGCGACTTCTAATGAGTATTTACGCAGACTAAATACTGTTTAATGTTTCCTTAAAATAACTGATTAATCTCCGAATCCAGGATATATCATTCCATTATAAATAGAGACAAGTATCAATTAAAGTTACCTCACTCGAAAACAGATTATCTTGGCCGCGCTAATCGCTACCTGGAGATTAATTTCGCAAGTAGATTGTACGAAGAAAATTAGTCCGTTTGATGAAGTGGTTGCACACAAATCTGATACTAGATAACAGTCGAAATTAATCAACAAACATTTTAACCCAGATGACAACGAGTAATCGATTAAAAAAAAATTAAATTGAGGAATCCAACGGGCGCGGCTCGGCATTCTTGTTTGGTCGCATTTTATACGGGGTTTCCAGACATACTCTGTTCAGGATTTACACAATATAAATGAAAGATTTTTAGATATTTTCGTCACGAATGGTTTTGTGCCTGTGGGAATAGAAAAAGCTTTTCTTGTGTCTTCGCTAATACTACCAAATTTGTTTTCTTATCCCAAGAGGGATGAGGTATACCTGATGGCTGATCTATTGTCGTTGGAATGACCCTGAGAGATTTGTTCGTTATAACTTAACACAATGAAGATATATTTTTGTCCGAATTACTCCTGTCATATAAAATTAGCTGTCAAAGTAGCGAATGTCTTCGATTACTATTATTATGTTTTCAATAAATGTTAATTCGATTTGGCTCTATAACAAATTACTTTTTTCGAAAAAATAACCAGCGGGTAACAAATTTAAGTTAGTGTTCTCAACACAAAGTAATAAATAATGTCATAGAAAATATTTTTAGTAAGAACTTATAACAAATTATTAATGATCGACATAAAAAGAAAAAAAAATATGGCGAATACAGACTACTGCCATCTGTTGACCGATAAGAGAAATATATATCTATATAGATTATTGAACGTTACGTAACACGAGTTATGAAATAGCAAAGTTTGAGAAGCGTAGATAGCACTTTCAAACTACTATTGCAGCATTTATGGTTTTGTTCAATGCCAAACTTTTATTTCTTCTTTCTTTGATTTTTCCTGTGTTTATTTGTGATGCTGGAAAACATTCGAGATGATGGATGACCGTAATATCAAACCACTACTGCACGGTAAATAGCAAAGTGAACGTATCGAACAAGCTTAAATCGATTATTTATCACAACAGCCATATTTTCAGTTACGGAACTAGTTTTTCACTTTTATAAAGTGATAAAAAATCGATAAGTATCTCATTTACTTTCATATACAATACGCTCTTTTTCTACCTAGATTTATATAAGCAGTTGTATGTTTTATATATATATTAAACTTTTTATAATTTTTTCATTTTTCTTTTTTTATTTGTTATCTCTATTCGAAAAAATTCGCTTGGAAATACTGAATAGGCATGATACTGATAGAAGGCTATTGAACGCTACATTCGAACAGAAGCCATTGACAGTTTCGCCACCTGGCATCTTCGTTCTGGTTGAATTAAAATGGCTGATTTTATCGATAAAAATGACCTCTGAAATTGCATCGTATATTATTATTATTATTATTATTATTATCTGAGATAATTAAAAATAAATAAAATTTATTAATTAGCGATTCTATCGTCATATTAATTATCATCTTTTTTTATTCGCTAGAAAAAAAATATTTTTTACTTTGGTCAACCGAAACTGCTTCAAGCAAGCAAACAAACTAATCATTTTTGGCAATAAAATTATTATTTGGCGAAATATATGTGGTAAACGAATGGAACAATTGGGTTATAAGACTGCTATTTTCCAATCCATAACTTGTTTTTAAAATGACAGACTATCGTGTTTTTTTAAAGCGCCATCTATTGAATTTAAATTATTTAATAATTTTTTTTTAAATAACAACTTACAAGGAAAATAACATATATAATACTATTAAATTTATGTTTTTTAGTATATTTAAATTTTTTCGATGAAAATATGATTACTTTTTCAGCAAAAATCGTTATGGATTGCAAGGTAATGCCAAACTGCCATCTCGTATCCAACTTTCATACTATAACAAAACTATTTATTTCTCTACGTTTAACATATTTTTTTTTCTTAAATTTTAAGTTAAGAAATAATTGTAAGATTAAACAATTTTTATAGAAATTTTTATGAATTATATACATTTAAGTACAACTAACGTGAATACAACATATACATTATATAAGACCTTATAGAAGAGAGTATATGTTTAAAGTGCAAGTATGTGGCGACATCTGTCGTTACAAAAACGAATTTACGGAATCTCGCAAACATCAAAAATAATTTTTAATTTAATTTTTGTTAAAAAATTGAATTTATTTGTGTAATTAAGTCGAAATTAATTGATAAGTTTATGATAAAATCAAACATTTTCGTGGTAAAATAAAATACGTAAAGATTTTAATAAAAATTTTTATTTCTTTCAATAACTTTACTCGTTAATCTATGTTCAATGTATAAATCTTGTCACGCAATATAAAAGCGGTAATGTAAATTAATATAGATATAACAACTTACACAAACTGGTTATAAGTTCTTTGAATTTTAAGTAATGTTTAACAGTGAAAAAAATTCAATTCTTTAACAACTTCTAAATATATTATATGTGATCATTTTGTTTATGCATGTTTATCTATATAGATTCTTGAACTTTTAAATGATTTATAACTTTCTACAATTTTTTTACAGAACTCAAGCAGATAAACTTGTGAACAAGTTTGTTTCAAGAAAAATAGGATTTTGCTAGTGATATGTGTAGCAATCCACCAACTGGACAAATTTTTTCACATGAGAAACAAAACTTTTTAATGATTAAACCCTATACTTTTTTCCTTCTTGTTTTGATGTAATGTCTTCTCCTGAAGTGCAATCGAATCCTTCGAACAACTTAAAAAAAAAAAAAAAAAAACAGGAGGCACTGGTGCAACTTTGAAAACCACTAAAAAATATGTTTTATCTTTACAAAACTTTTAATGATACCTTAGTATGGATAGAACTGATTCAAATATTAGTTTTGCTTCCTTATTACTGAATATTTTTAATAGTGACTACTATATTAAATTTTTATATATTAATTAAAATTTCAAGACAGTCTGTTTTTTTTTCTTATTGAATAAAGAATAATTCGCTTATAATGATTAAACGTATTACTCTGATTTGCATCTTACATTTAAAAATTTAAGTCATGCAGTAGAAATTAATTATATCGATAAAGAATACAGATGAGTTTATTAAAAGGAATTTGTAAAAAAAACAAAAAAAAAATTAAAAATTTCGACTGTACAGATGGTTTTATCAAGTCATTGATCTCATCTAAAAATTTAATAACTGGGAAATTGTGTGGTTGCTGTTAATACAAATAATGGAATTTTTTTTTTTCCATAACTTTTACTTCAAAATTCAACTACAACAGATTAATAAAATTCCTGAGAAGCATTTCTTAGCAAAATTACCTTAAGCATAAAATATTGAGAACTTCTAATCATTATTAATTATTATTATTTTTTTCTTTTTTAGATAAATCTGAATATTTAACGTAAAATAATTTTTGAAAATTTTGGGAACAAATTTTTATTCTCTGACGTTAAAATTTTTGAAATAAAATCAAGTAGCTACATATTAATTTAGTTTCTCTTTAAGTTGCTTTTATACTCATTCTATATTAAGTATTTATAGATGTTCATGAACTTGTAATAAAAAATGAAATGAAATGATTTACATGATAGAAAGAAATATAAAAAGAATAAAATAAAGGAAGAATATAATGTTCAGTTTTCTCGTAAACTCAAAAAATTATATATGAATTTTGCCTAACTTAACAACTATAAGATGAAATAGCAACGATAGTTTTAACCTAAATGAACCTAATTACTTTACCAAAATTATATGCTTTATCGAACCTTGGCTTTATCGGAAATTTTAATCATTTATACTAATTTTAGCGCCATCTCGTAATTTGAATATTTATTAATAATTAAATCAAAAAGTGGCGCCATCTATTAATTAATAATTAGACTATAATTTTTAAGTAATTTATCTGAAGAAAAAAAATCTGTTTCAGCGCAGGATCGAACCCCCAGGATCTATGGGTTACTATCCCAACGTCTTACAGCTAGACTACAGAGACCATCTAGCAGATTGAATCTTCAGATAGTTTTATTAAATTTAGAATTAATTTTTTGGTTACCGTCATCGGATTCCACCGATAGATCCATTCATGATCGGGCTAAATTTATAATTTTATAATATTAATAAATTGCAGAAATCCATTGTGGTTGCAGTTTCACGAAACAGCTGTTAAAATATAATTGATGTAGGAACAATGCATTTTGCCTAAGTAGAGAGACCACTGTCGAAAATATTCACAAAATTCTCATCATTTTTCACATCTCCCTTGAGGATCGCGTCCTACTCTATGGAAAAATGCTGAACTAGACCAAAAAAAAAAAAATCGCAGCGATGTTTTCTATCGGTCTAGTTCGGCATTTTCCAAACCATAGAAAGCAATCGCCGAAAGATGTGCAAAGAAATGATGCAAATTTTTGATTTTCACTAGTAGCTCCCTCATAAATGCATGAAACTTATGCAAACTGTCATAATTTATACGAATATCCACCTGAATACACTATATGGAAAATATTTTATGAAAAGAGGAAACATATGCAATTTTTTTTTAAAGATGAGTGTGTGGTGTTTAATTTTGGAAACAATTAGTTGGTAAAGAGGAAACTAACTAACTCAAGTTGCATCATAAAATATTCATTTAGTTGATTAATGGATTTATTTTTACTCGGTAAAGCGAATTTTATATCATACTTTAGCATATAAAATCTGGCAAAGTAAGAAATGAAGAACGAAATTATAAACATGTGCTAAAATGCATAAGCCTCTGACGTTAATTGCTGAGTGCTAACAGGAGACGAATTGGCGGAAAAGGACATTTAATTTCAATTAGCATAAAATTAAATCTCTCTTTCCGCCAATTCGTCTACTATGCCATCTGCTAAGAAGACTGTTAGTAGTCAGAAATTAACGCTAGAGAATTACTTTCAGTTTGTCTTTCCTTTCAAATCTATAAATAAGAATTTGTAAAGAAATGGCTCGTTCATATTAAATCATAAGTAAATTGATTAATTGTATTTATTCTGCCGAATCTCTCAAGCTGCCAACTTCAGAACCCATTGTAGATAAGCCAACAAGCATGATAGGGTCAACGAGAGAATTAAAAAATGGGTTTCAAAAAGTCGGATTCGGCCTCCTGTAAAATCTGCAGCTGTGGCATCCAGAATTGAACTCGGACCTCTAATTAGTAAGAAACTGATTTACCACGATTAAATCAGGGATTATCCCATATCTATTCATCACGAATGTTTCAATTTAACCAGCAACAACACTACACAAAATCCTGTTTAATTTATTTATATAAAAAAAAAAGAAAAATCGATGAATCAACTTAATGTCACGCAGCGATATCCTTTCATTGATTCTCAATTTGTCAATCAATTCTAGGAACGAAATTTTTCGTGCATTTATACAATTCTGGGAGTAATCGAGGAAAGTTTATTTCAGTTTTTCATTTTGCTTTTATTTAAGTTCGTCATAAATATTACTTTTCTGTTATCAATATAATCACACACACACACACACACACACACACACACACACACACACAATAATAAAGATTTCATGAAGAAATAGAATTTTCAAACGAATTTGGATCTCTTTGCAATGCCAATCTAGCGATGAAGATTTATATTTATTCTGATAGGGATATACATTTATATAATTATAGATAATATAGACCAGGCCAATAGGAAATGTTTTTATTAAGAATCTTTTTTCGCTCATCTATAGCTAGAAATACATAGAATAATATATCGCTAAATCTCAGAAATTCACTTTTAGAAGTTATCCCACGAAACTCCAATATTTTCTGTAAAGAAAACGGATTCATTTATCAATTAAAACATCTTTAAACGACAGTCAATATGATTTTCTCTTGCGATAATTAGTTTTGAAAGTTCTCTCTCTTATATGTCAGGATGATAGCATTGACGGTGTGTTGTGTGCCTAGGGCAAAAGACAAATGTGTACTTCAATTATTATTAACAACAATTTTTGGTAGTTCTGTATTTGTCACCCTACATCTCGGCGTCCCCGAGGCAATTGTTCCTTCCTGCACTTATTTCGTTATGCTACTAAATCAGAACAAAGAATGTACTTTTAGCCATCTTCTCTTTCATCATGCCGTCAGAAATGCTTTTCCTAACATTCTAACAGTTCATTGATGGCTAATTTTTAGTTCCATCTTCTCCCCTGTAGTTATTAAGTTAAGGAATACACAAACATGTCAAAGAATAATCATAAATCATCAAATTTGATAATTTTTTCCATATTCCATTGATCTGGGCATTTTTATCAGACATTATTGATTCATTCTTTATACTTCTATTGCTGCATATATCATGTAAGTCTATATAAAGCTAATTTGTATTAAAAAATTTATAAGCAATGAAGTAATTATGATTATCTGGCTTAAACCACTTAAAATCAATCATCATCATACGGATTTTTAATGCAGAAAACAGCAATTATTTAACGATTATTTACATATCATCATTCTTTAAACATGCATAAAGCAATTTTATAATTAAAAAATGAAGTAAAAAATTGAACTTTATCATCCAGAAAAATTATTTATTGTCTATAATGGAACAATTTATTTCCTTATTATCATCTTTTTTTTTTTTTTTTTTTTGATATCTAAACTTAATTTCTGGTATAAAAAAGTAAAATTTATTATTGCTATTGATAATAAAATTATATTAACGTCTGAAAAAATTATCAGAAAGCAATTAACTTCAGCAATTTCACGTTTATTAGCCTTTTATTAAATTAACTTTTAGAACATTTCGACTTGTAAATCATTTACTACTATATCGTATTTCTGACTTTATATCATTAGTTAAACGATGCGTTTACAGATCTAACATTTTATATTATTTATTAATGGCTTTCTAAGTTTGGAATGACGATTGATCAATCAGTCCAATCAATATTAACTTGTCTGATTTATACACCTGTATGAAATACTAGAAGGGTACTTTATTATGCCAGAAAATGATTAAAACTTAGGCATAAAGCAACTTTTCTCTGATTAAAAGACGTGGAAATTATAATTGAGAAGATATTAATTATAGTACTTAAAAACCATTTAAATATCTAAATTTCTTCGTACAAAATTCTTTAGCAAATAAAAAGATTATATCGATTATATACACAGAAAAAGTACAGGACAGAATAACACATTTTGGGCCTTGAACTAATTTTTTCGGTGGCCTTACTTGTATTTATAACATATTTATACTTGATTATAAAAATAATTGGTATTATTTTAATTACAAAAGCAAACCTTTAAAAGAAAAAATACAATTTTGAACTAAAAATTCAGTTACAGAAATAAACAATTCTTATTCAAGACGAAAAAATTAATAAAGAAAATTAGAAGTACTGTAATGCTTAAGTATTGTATGATGTTATGTAAAACAATAATATATAAATATCACCAGATGAGAGAAGATTTAAGAAGATATTTTAGTAGTACGAATGAAAGGGGATACTCAAAGAATGTACAGTATAACATATAATATATTGACTCAATCGAAATGGACTGCAAATGCCTCAGAAGTTGTCTCCAAGTAGGATTCTATTTGGGATACAGAAAGTGAAAACAAAAACAATTGCACGAAGCAGATGTAGAACTACAAAGAATTGGACATGGAATGGCATTTCAAGATTAACTGGCCAGATATACGGCAAAAGCAAAAACAACGAAGTATTTGAGAATGATTTACCATCTACAAGATGATTTAAAAGATTCGAGCAGCAACATAATTTCTCTCTGGGCAATCTGTAAATCATCGATCGCACGAACTAATATGGCCATTGAGAGAGCACTATAAAACGTTCTCTTAGCTGTGTTATGTTTCTTAGTATAAAGGCCTGAAAATCAGTAGATAATACTGATTACACTGGTCTTTCTTTAGTACGGTTTTAAATTTTATATAGCTACGCATTCTTTAAAAAAAAAACAAATCATCGCAATTCCTCTGTTTTCACAAAATAATCTATTCAAATACTAGAATATATGAAACAAATGCAAATCTGCATTTATGCGAGAATAATTTTCGATGACACTGTTTTCGTGGTGGTTTTGCTCCATCTCCTAGAAGAATATTGCGATTTCAAAGAGACATACTTTAGAAATGCTACTCAATTCAATAAGTGAATTACTGAATTTACTAAATTAATTTAATTGAGTTATGCCGCGAATGTCAAGAGTGATATCAATATATGACTGCGATTATATCAGATCCCAGCATAGATTGGCTAATAGCCGTAGACCAAACGGTAGAAGAATGGTAACCATTTTATCATATACGATCCTATATTGAAGATCGACAAGATTGTAATATACGCGAATTTCATTCACATTCGATATTTCGTGATATGCCATTTTGACAGCAGCCACATGATTCAATATCAATCATTTCCAATAGGATTGGTACGTCAGCCGGATTGGCCGCGTGGAAACGCTTCAGCTTTCTAATCTGGAAAACCGGGTTCGAGTCTCGGGTCCCATCCCTTGAAAATATTTATCATGAGGTCCAGGCCCAGACCTTCGATCCCCGTCCTCCACAATCCGGCATTCCAATAGAACACTAAGTGACAGGGCGAAACAAGCCCTTCCACAGGTTGCCTTCGCAGGCTGTGGAAAGGCTTGTTTTGCCACGTCACTTAGTGTTCTATTGGAACGGAAAGTGGCGTCATCTATTGAGCAAAAAAATAGGCTTGGTACTATATAAAGTTCCAGCATTGCATATAAATTTCATTTAAATCAAAATATATAAATATTTCCTCCTTTTAATACGTCATTATTATTAAATCGATATCGATCATCTTCGATAGTCTTGGTTCTCCAATGGGTCACAACAAACATGTGAATTTTATCCAAATGGGATAATATTTACCGCATTATCTTGCGAATAGATCTGATTCATATATTTTGTTTTGTTTAAGAATAAAAATGGTCAAAAAAGAAGAATTAAAGCGTAGATTTTCAACAACAACGTAAAACAATTTACATGTAATACTATATATATCCAAGATAAACTGTTAGAATGAAAATACATTTGTTTCTTTGATGAACTGTATGAAAATGACTGTCATGGATCAACATGATTAAATGCAAACAACAGTAATATAATTTATATCAACAACATGCCAAAATTTATCTAACAATGCCTTATGAAAGCAAATTATTTTTAAAGTGCAAATAGTAAGAAAATTTTATATTGTATCATTAAATGCGAAATATTTAATATATATTATTTTTTCCTAACTTAATTTCATTAACAGAACGGTATATCTAACTTATTAAGGAATTTTATTTTGATATATCAGCGAGTTAACATTCGATCCATAAATATAACTCGATATTTTTGATGTACAAATGAGTCATAGATATTTTTATAATAAATAAATAGAATAAGTTATAAAAAATAAATTAATTTATTAGATATTTTTCATTACTAGATATGAAAAAAAATTATTAAAAAGCATGTTTTACATGAGAGGTGGTCGTAGAATTATTATAAAGAAATGCTTATACTGAAGATAAAAATTATTTGTGTGGCATATTCAAAGATATCAATGTATATTCTTGCGTATATTAAGAACTAAACTTTTACAGCATTATTAAACTTAATCATATGAACTAGTGGTTGATAGAAATGGAATCTTAAATATCAGCATCTCTAGTAAAGTTTATTTCAATGTATATTATGGAATAATTGCCAAAATATGTGATCTTTATGTGGAAAGTTTAAAAAACATACCATTGACGGACAAATGAAACTGGAAAAAAATATTTTTAAAGTTAAAAAAAGGTTAAAGGCAAGAAACAAATATATAATATCCGTTGTTATATAAATACTGTACTTAAAATTCTGAATTTTGAAAGTCATTCCTAAAATTTATAACGATCGGATACATCCTGTCACTTAGTTTCGTACTGCTCGAGAATGATTTAGTGAAGGAAATTTGATTTTACTATACGAAGTAGAATTGTCGACCGTCCGTATTTGAAAGGCAAATCGCTCTTCCTGAATACATTTTACCAGGAGAGTAGTTTCCGTATTTCTTTCGGTTATACGATTAAAAATGCTATTTTCATCGTTATTTGGTTGTTTGATGTGCACTTTTTTAATATTTTATTCAATGTTATATTCAGGATTACTCTAACAGAAATGAAAAATTTAATCTATTCCAGTTGGAAATGTTTGTATTTATGGATACACAGAAATTGAATGAAGATACGTCAGGGACATTCATGTAAAGCGAAAGAAAAACTTGTCCAGAAGTTTTATTTACTAAGATTTTACGGAAAACACTGAAATTTCTTTTAGAAAAGTTTACCATTTTGTTATTAAAATATACTAACGTCACCAATATTACAACTAGAATACTTCAGGAAGTAAAAAATCCAAAAACATTTTAACGTAAAGATTCAGTACAGAAAATATCATAAAATTCGGAAAACTTGATAACAATAAAGTGAAGTTTTCCAATTTAAAGTTAAGGCAGTTTGCTTCTTAATATAGACTTTCAAAATGAGGACATGTCAAGAGATAATCGAAGTAAACGTTTCCTGACAATTCAATGTCACACACTCTGCTTACAATTTTCACTCTCATATGTTATTTATTTTTTCCTAGAAATTTTTACATAAAGTCACGCAACTTATTTACTATGGCTTCTGTTTTTATTTTTTAAATTAAATTAATAATTTCGAGTACAAGCTTATCGATTTTATTAAAATTATACACAGTATCAAAACGTTATAACCTCCATTTTCCACTTAGATAAGTAAAAATCTGTAAATTGGAGCTTATAAAAACTAAGTTTAACAGGAAGATTCAATTTTATACAAATTATGAAACATCTGTTTCCATCTGTTCAAGATACTTTCATTATATTGGATAAGATGGTGAATTATGAAGGAAATGATGCTGAATCAGCATCGCATCTTGATAAACATAATTAACAGATTATACTAAAATATCGGAATCTGTTTCTTAATTAACGTTTACATACAAAAAAAAAATTATTTTATACCCAAGTTCTTGATTAAGTCGAGGAGAAAATTATGTGAGAAGGAAATAGGGGGGAAAAATATACACCTAGCTGAAAAAAAACATTAAAGAGTAGATTGAGGTGAGCCATTAGCAATATCCTGATAGCGTAAGTGAAACTGATGTGAACAGCAATCAGCAATATTACCTGCTACCATCTACTTAGTATGAGGTTGGTTACGTGTTACATAACAGAGATTTCCTGCTGGCAATCCCACTGTCAAAACTGTGCCAAAAAAATATGCAATGCTATTTATCACGATAAATATCGCCGATAGAGAAACTTTTTTAATAGGTTGGTATAGTAAGAAGATGCGTTAAATACGTCTTAAACTGACGGAAGATTCAATAATTATATTTGAAACTGAGATATTGCCCAGATAAAATGTCAATAAAAAGGTTGTTGAACCCTGTAAATATTGCAGAAACAGGTTAAAAAAGAAATGAGAAAGTTATTCGCGTTCAAAGCCATTGCAAACACCAGTTATCGCAAAATTTAGTTTGGCAGCAATATCGCCAACAACAACAAACAAACAAAAGGATAACTTATTATTTTTTTTAATAAATTCTCTTTTTTTCAATATTAAATCTTTAGTATTTAATATACTACAGAGAAAAATTTATATCAACATCATTTTTAATTTAGAAAAAAAAAAAAAAAAATCTCTTTTTCGATGGTAATTTTTGGTCGTTCGAAAAGAAAAATCTGAGAGATTCACTCGAAGTGTTGCTGATTATAACTTAATTAAACTATTATTCGACCACAACATTTTTCTCGCTATAAAAATAACGATCATCAAACAATTCTTTAATGAATTCTCTCTTTTTTTCTTTTTAATGAATATCTCATATCTTCACCAATTAAGCATCTTTAATGTTATTTTGTGTTAATTTCTCTCAATTAATTTAAACAAACAACGAAAACATTAATTTATCTAAATTTTCTTTCGCCAGAAAAAAATATTTAGCAGATAAAAATAATAGCCTGACATTACAGATGTGAAATTTTTGACCTTTTCAGTAATTTAATATATTGAATTCTTTATTATCCGAATTTTTTTTTCGTGTTACTGAAAAAAAAATAAAATAAAATAAAAAAATTGAATTAATTCAATATTTTTTGTATTTATATCTTAAATAATGCCAAAAGAAAATTTTTAGAATTTGTACAAAATCAAAAAAAAAATTTATATAAATTTTAATTAAATTTTTATAAGCATTATATCTAAAATAACGAAACAAAAATTTTTTTCCTTCATTAAATATCTTTTTTTTCACATCTTCTGTGGTAAATATTTTAGAAATTTATATTAAAAATTAATTTTTAATAATAATAATATTATTATTATTTAAATACTTAAACAGTATTCATAATAAAAAAATAGAATAGTATGTTTGTTTGCATCAAAAAAAGGCATAAACATCAGAGAAAAAAAAAATTCCATAAATGTTATCAGAGAATTCCTATTTTCAGAGGAAACTAAATTTTTTTTTTTTGGTGAACGTTTCGAGATTTTTATATAAGATTTTTAACATATAAATGGCACCAAAACTATTTATAAAGCGAATTTCTATCAGAAAACTGTAAATAGCAGTCGCGAGTGGAATATATGAAAACATTTTTTTCATTAAAAAAAAATAAATAAATATTATATTTAAAATGAGCTAAAGAAATAATTTTCTTGCTTAGAATAGTTATTATATTCTGTATCATTTTCCTATTCCATATTAAACCAAGCACAGATAGCTATTTTTATCTGATAAACAGTACTGTGAAAAAAAAAAAAAAAAAGCATAATTTTATTCTTATTACATATTTATATGGAGAGATAGAATAATTGATAACGATACAATTCAGAGAAAAATAACTCAACGTAATTTCTAAAGAATGATTAAACGGAAGAATGTAAAATTCAAGAATTCTCCTTGTAATCTGTACGAAGTCGTGACATATTATTCATATTTCTGACGTCACTGAAAAACCTCTGACGCAATTGCATTTATAAAAATTACTACTACTTTAGAAATTTAACAACAGATGGCAGTATTTAAAATGCATATATATCTGAAATTCATTATATTCAATAAAACGCGTTTTATACAGAAATAATTATTAACATGTTAATAATTAATTTTAATTATTAATAACATGATAAACGTTTATAATGCAAACGTAGAATATAATACCTTACTTGACAGTATACGTGATGATATTAAGCTGTTCGGTGCTCCATCTATTGCCTGACTTATCCATTTTTTTTTTTTTTTTAAATTTCTAAACCAGTTTATCATTTCACTAGCAAAGTTATTTTCGAGCTACAATATTTAAACTGTTTGAATAAATATTATAAGTACTCAAATAACAAACGTATATAACAAGAATGATTTTTTTAAATAGTTACGAGATCAAATATATTGCCATGACGACCGAAAAAAAAAAATAATATTTCCATAATTATATTTCATCATTCCAATTACGTCCTTTAAAATAATAAAAAGTGAATTTATTAATAGATTTCTAATAGGTAATTTTTTGAAATGTATCCATTAGAAAAAATAATCTAGATTAAATGAAATCCTTCTTTTGAAAATTATCATCATTGGATAAAATAGCGGATGTAATACAAAACAATAGACAGCACGTTACGTCATTGACATCATCAGGAAGTGACGTCAATTCCGTTACCATAGAACAATTCGGTTGCCTAGCGATTGATAGGTCAAAAACATTTGACCTATTAAGAGTACAGATTATTTTCACTGACTGCAAATTTTTGTATTCTTATCTCGAAGTGTCGTATCGAAATCTATGACGTCATCCCAACGAAATTTAAAATTTCCAAGCATTATGACATCACCACCGAATTTTTCAAATATCAAATCAACAAATAACTATAAATATTTTCATATTAAATATGAGTTGTGTGGAATAATATTCATATTTTTTTTGGAATTGCAATATTGAAATGTTTACAACATTATGTTATTAAAAAGCAGACGACAGTGACGTCATTTGCTATCTAAACTGATAATTAATCACAATATGCAGTTATAAGAAAAATAACTTTTAATAAATATTATACGCGATAATGTTTAAAATAAATATGCTATAATATTGATTTTAATCAATATAATTGATTATAAATTATTAGATGACGTCATCTGATTAACCAATAATATCACATCTTCCCCTATTCAAAATATGAATAGTCTTAAGGCGATTTTAAATTAATTAATAAACCGAAAAAGCAGTAATTAACGTAAGTAAGTGCTAAATTAATTCTATTGACTTAGCATAAAAGTTTCCGTTTTATAAATAATATATTCTAGACCACAGCTGTTCATTAACCTTAAAAGCACTTTATATTCTAACCACCAAAATGCATTCCGATAAATAATTTAGAATTATATAATAACAGAGTACGTTTTATATCAAAAATTTAACCGGAAATCGTGCCAATCACTAAATGGGTGGTATCAAAACTTGCGCATCAACGACGTGTAATGCTTGTCAAGAACGTCAACGTTAAAAATAAGCCCTGACAGATTCAATCCTTTTATTAATTTAAAAAAAAAATGACTAAAACAATAAGTTAATCGTCGTCTTTTATTTTTTTCGATGATTTTTGTTAGAAGGCGTCTCTTTGGCAACAATCTCCATCGATCGTTTCAGCCCTCATATCGTTAGCCTCTTCACATGACTGCCATCAATCGAAGCACAATAACAATAAAATCCTTTACTGAATATATAATGCAATCTTCCATAGAATATCACTCATATACACCCCGCAGATACATAATTTATATCTTCGTTAACGACGGGAAGTATTACTTGTATAAATTAGTGCCATTTTTAGCCGAATTTTGCGCTTTTTTCGTGTGTGTCGAATAACACGGTGTATAACCTAGCCAGAAACCATCAACGAATCGGAAAACGGCTTATTATCAATTTTAATTATCGCTCGGTTAATGACGTAATAATAGTAAATTAGCGCGTATATATTATACTAGCTACGAAACGAAACTGTGTGCAAATTAAAGTGTAAATAACACAAGGAAAACACAAACATCCGCCATGCTTTAAAATGGCAGCGTGTTTCGTACGATTTATGTTTACTTTTTTATTTTTATTATTTTTTCTAATTATTCGAGCTAGAATGGATTATATTAATTATTAAAAAAACTTAAATGAGCGGAACGTGATACACAAATCTGACATTTTTAACAATCAGCTAAAATGCAGGTGGTAGCTATTAGGCATAGCCGTGACGTAATGCTTACAGATGTTTACGTCTTAAAAATACTTTTCGTATACCCGGGATGGATTTTTAAATTTAATTATTCAATTATCGTCGATGTTTTGACACCTACACAAGGACGATTCAGTTACGGTAAGGTTTTGTAATTTCAGAAACATCCACCAGAGGGAAGTTTATCAATGGCTAAAAGTAAACATAAGATATTTACAGCTTGCTCCTAAATATCCCGCTCCACCACTAACCACCGGAACACTTGTGGAGTTCGAGAAGACATTTCAGAGTGACGTAACCACAACTTACCGGAATTATAATCTTCCTGTTTGTCCGGTGTCGAATTATCCATATTATATAACTTTATTCTTCTTCGACACTTGCCAAAATATTTCGCTGGGAAGCTTCTCTTCAATGTTGTACGCGTCTCTACGTTACTTCGGAGCTTCTACTCCGAGTCGAGGCCGGATGACTCCACTCGCGTTACGAGGGGTGCTCGCTTTACGTTAACCAACAAAAATCGCTTTATTCTAATAACGATGACGTAGATGAGGCGAATTTTTTTGTAAATCACCTCTCCGTACTATTTACGTTACCTTATTAGCGCAACAATTTCGTCCATTTTTTTGTAAAATTCAATTAACGCCACACTCCGATCTTTACGTCTCCTCCTCTTACTTTTGACAGTTTCGTACGTCTAATTTGTATCGTTTTATAATTCACGTAATAAATATTGTTAATTTTATTATTTTTACAATGCATCGCGCCACGTTTCCAAGTCCGAATTAATTCGAACTTCCTCAATCCCATCCATCCTGTCTAAATTTAAGAAAGGGGGAAAGAAGAAGGAAAAAAAAATCTAGTTTAAAAATTAGATAGTTTGCAACCACGTTCCATTTAATAAATTCATTAAATTAAAACAATTAAATTCGAAAAAATTTTCTATAAATTAAAATTTTCTCCGCTCGTCTCTCCATCCCTTTTATATAGTAATGGACTTTAACCGAATCGATTTTTCTATGCTCGTTTCGTACAAGCACACACACACACAGTTCAAGAGCATTTACAAGATCGTCAAAAACTGAATTACTACGTCGAAGTGACGTCACCTGATTAGCATAAATTAAGAATTTGCGTAATTTTCCATTTGGGAAATACGAATGTATCGGTAAACGTTGGGAGGCAAAAATGGTGGTATGGTTAGGAAACGATGAGTAAGTCGGGCTTTATCCGCATCACTTTCTATTTTAAGGGGTTTTGGCAATGTCGCGTTAGCCTTGAGGTTAACGTAACCCGTTATAAATTAATTCTCATGTAAAGTATGCAATTATTAGACGGATTAGGAAAATAAATTTTTATAATTCGTTTTCATTTCCCGAAAAAACATTATCTATCTATCTATTTAAGCTATTTTATACGCTGTTTAAAATTAGTGTGTAGTTATATAAACCAGAATTTTGCGTGAAGTTACGGATATTGTCCAGAAAAAAAATAAAAATATAAAAGTGGCATCATTTTTAAAATATTTAAAGAGAAAAATAGGCGCATTAAACGAAATTATACTGTAAACCGCCTTTTCTAACAAGTAAGATCGTTTAAGGACTCTTCACAAGTCTAAAAATTGATGCAATGCATAAACGGTTACTCGTGTTTAATATTAACTGTTAAATGCGTATAATTAATATAGAATCGATAAAGTTATTTAAAGATATTCCGAGAAAAATCTTAATCATTTATGTGTCTTCATAATTGGTTTTCCTTGAGACTTGTAGGACATCGGTTCGAAACTATGGTCTGCAGTCGACAAGATGTCGAGACAAACTGTCGTGGCGACAAAGTTTGATGGAATGTTTGCTCCCAAGTTCGCACTAACAGCAATGTGATTTATTGTTAACTTCCTAGGAGATAAATACAGATAAAATTTATATTAACTTTTATATAACTTATAGATAGGTTATATTTACACATGATAGTCGTGAACACTTGACATTTCTTTCCTGGCAAATAGAGAAATTATTTAAGCAATATTATAAGTTTTGTAAAGGATAAAACAAAGTTTATACATTAAAGATCTATAGAGAAAATTTTCATTAAATTTATATAAATTATATAAACTAATATGATAATTTAGAACAGTCATGCCAGCTTGGGTAACGTGTTTTGATTTGTGTTATTTTTAACACATTACAGCACGATTAATCCACAAATTAGTTATTCAGTACACGGATAAATGAGAAATTGCCAAATTTAACGAATGAATTACTGTATAATTTAATAAATATTTAATTAATTATAATTAAGTTTGAAATATTGTGAGCTTCAGTATTCGCCATGTTTTTCCCACTTAATTTTTAAAAATTTATTTATCTATTTATATATTTATATATTTATTTTTGAAAATATCTGAGTGACATTTCGTTCAGAGAAACGACTCGACTCGGTGGGAATGAAAACATATGGAGGAATTTAAAATCAACCGAACTATCGAATAATTTCTCAGATTAATAATCCCAGTTTGTGTGTTGTTCAGTAATGCTAGATTTTGCTAGGTAATTTACTTGTCAAGTACATATATATATATAATACATTAAAAATAAACTTAGCACAAAAACTAAACTTTGAAAATTGCATATCAGAATTAAATAATAATAAAAAATTTATAATGAAGATGAGAACAAATTGATACCTTAAAGTCACGCATTTGTTAAGTAGATATCGTGTTATTCAAATTATCCCAAACACACGTGATAAGCAAAATCGGTTAAAATTTCTGTCGAGAGCAAAGGCGAGAATTATATTGCACGAAAAATATATTTTCGTGAAAAATTCACCGAGCAAGTATCAATGAACATGCTTTGCATTTTTAATATTTGTTATAGGCTACATCATAATTATTTTCGATTTCGGCGATTCCCATCATAATTATCTTTAATAAATTAATGAGTTCTATACATAAACTACTTAATTGTACGCTGTATACATATCAAAAATCATCCTCTTCCGACTGATTCAAAATACGCAGCATTTAATATCAAGCGTATTTCTGAATTAATAGTGAATCAAGACATCAAAATAATCTCCAGTATGCTTAATAGGCATTATCTTACCGATTTAACTTACCTAAACGCACAGCAAGAAACACAAGAAGTGAAGAACCACTTACTATATCTAATAGTCGTTTAAATAGAACCTAAAAAATTCTTTTTTTTTATTAGAGCTGTAAAAATCTTTAATTTATTTTATAGGAATTATTTGTAAATTAATATTATGTGATTTTCTTTTTTCATTTATGTTTTGGGAAAGGTTACCCTATACTTTGTATTTGTGGTGGTACTAAATTAAATAAATAAATAAGTAAAACTTCTTAAATACATTGTACTTACGATAAAATTAAGTAAATCTACAGTAAATTATTGTTAAAAGATAAAATATCATTATTATTTTTTAAAGAATCCTTTCACACTAGCATCATTATCTAATAATTGAAACTCATCAATGAATGGATATTTACATCAATAAATATTATAGTTGTCTTAATATCTCAACTTATTTTTCAAATTTTTATTAAAACTTTTATAGAGAAATTTTGTTTGATGGCTTGAAACTATTAAATGTATTTTTTTTAAAAAAAAGTTTGCAAAATAATATTGAATTTAGATCTTAAATTCGCAACGAATGTATTAAACATGATGTGCTGTATTTGCAATTAGTTTAGTTTAACATCTCGTTAATTCTCGATTTACATATTTAACAGTACAGTATATTCAAATGGAAAAAAGTTAGTTCGCTTTACCTGGAAAATTTAAGCATTCTTTTAAAGTTCAGTTTTATTTACACATCAATTTGATCTTTTACTCATTATCTTTCATGGATAATGAATAAAATTTTATGCAGATGGTATTTAAATCGTATCCCAGGTGACTTTCAAAAAGTTTTACAACCTTGATGTCTCCTATTTAAACGAATTTTAATTAATCTTATATATAAATAAAACAACTTATGTTGTTTTTGTTATAAAAGTTTCCTTTTCATTAAGTTATATAAGTGATGTTCTCTCGTATCGTGTTTCTTTAAATTTAGAATTAATATGATTTTGCTTCGTTCTTTTTCTCGTATTACTACATTTATTTTCTCAAAGTTGTATATTTTATGTTATTTTTTAGAAATTTATATTAATTTTCTCTTCAATTTTATGTGATCTGCCAGAGATAATTATACATTATTATGTTCATAATCAGATTTCAGTTCAGATAATCCACTTTAAATCTCTTTGAGTTCTTTAATATATATATCTATATATATGATAAATAGACATAGACAGATAAAATATTAAAAATATGTATTAATCTATTGTATTATTTTGATAAGCGCCTTTCATTATTTCATAAATTTAGCATTTAGTTCGCTAAATCTATATGTCCTAACTGACTCATCAACGCCCATCCCAGACTCCTGGAGCTAGAAACATGAAATTCGGGGATTATATTCCTTCCATGACGTAAGCACCCACTAAAAAGGGATTTTTAGAGATTCGACTTCTAAGGGGTGAAAAAGAATAAAATATGTTTTCACGGATTCTTCGATATCTCTTAAGCTCGTTGAGATATCAACTTGATTTTTGTTTAAAAAGGTTATCCATACAAATTCTTAAAAACATAATTCAGGATTTTCCCTAATCAACACCTAAAGGGGCGAATGTATATTCGGGGATGAATTATAGAATCTTTCGTATCTCTTATGCTTATTGAGGTATAACATTCTTTTTTTAGCATATAGATATCTT
>WUQG02021092.1:0-11420 GCA_011317285.2 Androctonus mauritanicus | reverse complement strand
CATTCTTATTTTCTTATATCGGATCAGTGGTAAAATTATTTAGAGGAGATGACGTCACAAACCAAGAAAGCTCTTTCAGAAGACAGATGTCCGTTCCCTAAACATGTAATTACCAAACACTAAGATGGAGAACGTGGAAGTAAGTCAACTCTTAAACAAAATATAATACGTTAAATAATAATGAATATAACGATAAAATAATAAGAGCATAAAAAAATAATAAATAGGATAGGTCAGAGTTAACCTCTTCACAGTGGTACAGTTTAGTTCAGATCTTCTGACATTTAAATTTTATTAAATATTTTCATTGACATTTGGATATGATAAAAATGTTTAACATTTCTTTGATAATTTCTGCTGAAAAATATCTTAATAAAATCATATTGATAAGAAATGCTATTTGATGTGATGCACGATGATCATGTTTTGTTCTGTCTAAATTTCTTTCTGAATTTCACTGTAATGTTTCAATGTTGTGAGTCTGATTTCTTATCTAATGAATAAGTACTTGTACTTGCATTTATTTCACAGTGAATTAGATTTGGAGTTTAAAAAAATTATTTTAATAAATATCATGATGTTGTCTTATAATTCTTGAAATTTGAAAAACAAATTTTACATAGATTTCAAATTTTTATCTGCTTTTAAATTCTGAAATAGGATTAGCTTATACATATGTGTGTATGTATATAATGTGTTTCAGTACCTGTATCATCCTTTTTTTCTCGGAAATGTAATGAGATAGGAAATAGGGAGAAAAATCTTGATTACCAAAGTCTATCCAGAGAATGAAATTGTCATGTTAAAAATGTTGTGGGCTCTCTGGAAGTAGGGTTGCTAGGAGTCAACATTGAAAATTAAAATAGAAACATATGTTGATTTGGATATGATTAGATAGAACTGTCAAAAAGAAACAACTTTTGTTTGAAAAGTTTTTAATATCATGTATAGTTTGCGAGATATCACAAAAAAAATTCTACCACATGTAATGCCAATTAGACTATTAAAAAAAAATAAGAATCCATGAGAAGATGACTAATGGATACAAAAAGGGACTGAAACAAGTTGAATAATCCTCCTTTTTGATTTTGTGACTTCATGCTGAACTGCAATAGCAAAAGACTTATTATACCTATGGTTTGAGTTCCCTTCAGCCCAGAATTAGGAAAAAGTGAAGGCTTTCCTATTTATTATACAATATGTATGTGGTGACGTCGAAGTCCTTCCACATCTACGGATTGATAGACGTTAATAAAACATCAGAGAACAAAAGAAAACTTTATTAAACTTGGAAAAGACAAGGAACATGGCAGCCAACAACTCGTGTTGCCAACTGAACAAAAATATAAAATATAAATAATTAATAATTAAAACAAAGATATTTCATTATACCACATGTATGTATTTAATGGTCTATTGTACTGTACTGTACTTTTCTCTCATAAGTGAATTGTTGGTTTATTTGAAATAAATGACATTAAAAAATATGTGTTGGTTTTATTAACTTATTTACTTAGTCATATTATTTAAGTAGTTATTATTAATTTTATTACTTAATTAATTATTTAATAACAGAATTAAATTGCATATGTTTAATTACAGTGCTGTATGTAGAATAAGATGCTAGTTGGTTACACAGGTGCTGAAAACTTGTCAAAAGTGATGGGTGTATTATGGATACCTTTCAGAGTACAGATGTACAGTAACTAAAATTCTCATAGCATTCTCTCAGTACCGTAAACATATCAAAAGCTTTCTCATTAGAGAATGGCATGATTGCTGAAACATTCAAATGACATATCCAAAAAAATTAGACAGACATCCTAATCACAGCAAATATACCTAGATCTTTAACCTGTTCATGGCAGTAGTTGGGATTTCCAGTAAACATGAACTGATAGCATCAAACAGTAGACATGATTTTACACACAAAGTTGGAACAAGTAGTTGATTGTTTAAAAATTATTTTCTGCTAATCTAAAAAAGCTTTTTGAAATTTAATTACTGTATATTATGGATTATACTTATTACTATTGAATAACAATTAAAAAAATTTTGCCATTTTATTATTTTTATTATTTTTAAGTTTTAATGTAAGCCAGCTATGCTCACTTAAAACTCTCTTGAATTTGTTCCTGGCAAATTTTGTTCAGTACTGTCTCTTACTGTTGGAAAAAGATAAAGTATATTCTTACTGTTGGCAGATAAAGTATATTCCAAACCAATAAGAGTAAAAAAAATGATTATTATAGCTGTTGTTGTAGAAAAATAGTTGTTTTTACTAGAAAAGTTTATTATTAAAAAAAGTCAAATATTATTGCAAAATAAAGCAAAAAATCTATTAAATATCAAGTAAACATAAATTAATATAAATAATTGCTTAAAAATAATAATCTAATATAAATTTAAGCATTTTTATAAGAGTTACAGCAATAATTTTCCTAAGGAAACTTGGATGCAGTACTAATTTACTAAATAAACTATACTTCATCAAAATATAGAAAGAAATACATCAGTCATGGTTTGTTATAAGTATATCCAGGAAAATGCAATATTTTCTTCATAAAATATTATAATTTGTCTAAAATAGAAATAATAATCATTTTATAAATATCAGTCTAGTTTAAAATTATATTTTATAATAAGATATGTAGAAAAACTGAATTGATTCAACAAAAAATGCATTATAAATATAAATAACACTTAATTGTGTTAAAATGTAAATAAAATGGCAGGTTCTAGTAAAAAACGTTGTTGTATAAATTATTTTGATTTCACAATTAAAATATATGGAGACTTCTATTTTATATTACTTAGCTTTTTTATATTTGAACTAATAATGTATTTTTATAAATAACTAATTTAAAACATTTGTGTAATTTTTTATGTATGTATTTTTTCCAAGATAGAGATTGGGATTGTTAATTTCAATTTTCTAATGAATTGTTATATAATTGATATTTTATTAATTTTTTTGCAGGTTATTTAAAATTATTACATTAAATAAGATAAATTATATATAAAATTTTAGAAAATTTAAAAATTAATAAGTTTACAAAAAAATTGAAAATATATATTAAATTATTTGAAGTACCACGATCCTCTAATTAATAAACAGAAATAACAAACTTTTAGACAGAAATAAGAAAATTATAAGTTTAAACTTTAATGAAAAGTTTTCAATATCTCATATCAAAAGTGCTTTTCATTGTCTTGTAAAGCTCAACACTAAAGCAGCTGTGGTTAAAATATTTATTATAGTGTTGAGCTTTATTTTATACAAGACAGTTTCCTGTGAATAAGCAGTATAATTGAACTCTTAATGAGTGCTTTTCATTAAAGTTTAAGTTAATAATTTTCCTATACCTATCTAAAAGACTGTTATTTCTGATTATTATTTATTAGTTTAGAAATGTTAAAAATAGGTAAAAATTGAAAAAAGAATTGATAAAAATTTTTATTAGATTCTAATTTACAAAAGATACAACTTCTATAATTTTTTATTACATCTAATAAATTTTTATTTGCATCATATAAAATTAAAAATATTGATTAGTAACTTCTTATAGAATCATAAAGTTTAAAATTAGTCAATTAGAATATTTAAATTTATCAAAACATTATTAGGCTTAATTTTAAACAGCTTACAAGTTGACCAATGTTGAGGGATGTTGCAGTGAAATTTAAAAACATACAAGACCATAATAGTTTTTGAATCACAGATTACTGGACTAGAGTTTCAGCCTATATTTATTTATATTTTATATGTATTGAGAAATCAAATATTATTTATTTATATGTTGTTGTTAATAAATAATTTTTATTTTATTTTATTGTTTTCTTCACAATTTTGTGTAATTTTATTGTGAATATTTATGATATTGAATATATTTTTGCAGATTACCAAGTTTTCATATTCCATGTGCAGTTGAAGTAATGACACTTGGGACTTATTCAAGACTTCCTACGTGTATTAGAGTATGTCAGAAATTTAAATTTATATGTAAAAACTATAGATAAAATAGATTTAATAAAAGATAATTTTGTTAAATCTGTTCTATATAATAATCAAATTTTCAGGTAGTTTATTGATAATGTTATGTCAATAATCATATAGCTGAAAATTCCTTTCATAGAAATTTTTGAAGTAAATTGCAAACTTAATAAATTTTATAATAGATGATGGATACAGTTCCATTACTTATTATCTTAATTATTAATTAAATAAATTTCAGTTAAAGTGATGACATCTATTATTTAACCACTTTCTTTGCTATTAATATGTTAAAATGTCTCATTGTTTTTTGGGAGCTGAGAATAACTTAACATGCTTTTGAAAGATTAAGAGAGAAAATTTTAATCTGAATTGTTATATGGTTTTTAATCTATAATCTGTTTATATATATATAATTAGTTTCTGATGATGATTCCTAAATGTTTTTGAAGATAATCTTGATTTTTTTACAAAATTTTTATGAAACTGGTTTTGAATGGGTCAAATTCATAGAATTCTCATTTTTTATTTTGTTTCATGATTTGATAGATGACTGTATTTATGTTGTTTCAATTATTTGTTAAGATAAATTTATTTCTATGAACATCTAAGCAAAAATGAATTTTTCATACTATGAACTATAAAGTATTTAAAAGGAAAAAATTATAGCTAGAAAATATTTATCTTCATTGAAAGTTAGGCAAAAAATAAAAACAAATGCCATAAACAATCATTGGCCATTTGAATAATCAGGGAACCCAGGCAATTGCTTGTGATTTATTTTCTGGGAAATTTCTGTCTAACCTACTTTTCTTTGTGGTGTATGATGTTGATTTTATTGATTCCCAAAAAGAAAGCAAATTCATTTGCATTAAGTTTATATAAGAAAAATAAATAAATTTCTGAGTTATTAAATATATTTATAAAAAAGTATTCAAAGACTTGTGACTATGCAAATAATCAAAACAGCTACAGCAATTGCTTGTGATTTATTTTCTGGGAAATTTCTGTCTAGCCTACTTTTCTTTGTGGTGTATGATGTTGATTTTATTGATTAAGGAAACTATTTTTGGGCAATTATAGCAAATTAGAAAAATTATAGCTGTTTATGTTTGAGAAAAGATATTTTTAAATTTTGTTAGGCTTTTATTTTATATATATATATATAAATTGAAAAATTTCAAAAAATGTGCCTAATAACTATTCAAATATAGAAAAAACAAATCATTTAATATCAGTTATTGCTTAGAATCATGAAAGTTCAATAAATTTATGACATTTTTTTATAACTATGTGACAAAAATTCTTTTATCAAGATTTGTATTGCTTAGTTTTTAATACAGACATAGTCATTATTTTGGTAGTTACATTCCAAACCATCACTATAAAACAAATCACAGCTTTTTTCATTTGCTAATGCATAAAAAAGCCAAAAAACATATTTACTCTATTATTCATTAAATGCAACATCATTTGCACTGAATGAATGATAGGGCAAAAAAAACTTGGCCAGATATTAAAGCATTTGCTTATCACCTTGGAGGATTTGGATACAATTCTGGATCTCGCATTTCTAGTTTTTCAGGAGGGCTCTGGGTCCAGCTTGTCTATGTTAATTATGTTTTATATACCCATTATAAGCATTATTTTGTGATTAATTTCAAATAATTTTCTTTTTGAAATATAAAATAAAAACATGGAATATAACTGAGAAGTGCTGCATTAGATAAGCACTGTAAAACAAGGTATGCTTCTACATTGTATCTCAAAATATGATTTGAATTTCTTTATTCATGATTTGTTTTATTCAATAGGCATATTTCATCTTATCAAGATTGTGCAAGGGTGTTTGGAGCTCAGGTGAAGGTGAATAAAGGAGGCCTCTTTGTTTACATTGAGACAAAACTAATAATTAAATATATTTTTTTAATGTTTAATAATATAATTATTATAATAGATATTGTTATCAAATAGGTACACAATAAAAAGTTTATAACAAAATTTCCTTTAGATCAGAGCTCCTTATACAGGAACTGATCTAACGGAAAGGGGAAATTTGATCTAGGGCTGCTAGGGCTGTGCAAATAGAAAGTGCATTCCCTGTTTGCACAGCCCTAGCTCTTTGCAAGACCAAGTATCTTTTATATATTTCATGATATTGCAAGCTTACTATCCATTAGAAAAAATATTATAAAATAAATTTTTGATATTAGAAGATGAAACTTGAATTAAATAAAAATAAAGACATCAATACCACAAATACAGATACACTATTGTGAAGATTGTATGAGCAGCCCTTATCAATACAGATAAAGTGAGTTTTAAATAGATTGATAAGATATAAGAGTTTGAGCAGCAAGTATAATTTTCAAAATATGAAATAGGACATCAATGTGTTAAGATGTTGACTTTTTAGGCATATTTTTGATATATTCCTTCATGCTATGATTGATAAAATATGCTATTATTAAACTTAATGCAATGAATAATGCATTTTTTTCTTGTTGCACATTTACAAGTTTATTCAGGAATTATGATATGGGCATTTATAGTTACTGTACTTATTTGTTTAGCTATATATTATTTTGTTGGAGATAAAATCACCATAGCATAAAAAGAGAAATTAAGGAAAATAAATTTGCATATATTATATATCCCAATTTTGATAAAAATATCCTGTATAAATAATGAAGAATAGTGCTTAATGAAAAGTGCAAATATTAATTGCTTATTAATTTTAAAATTATATATTTGTATGCAATATGATAGTCTGTTTAGCCATGTCAATATATATATATATCAAAGATTTCATTACATAATTGGTTTGGTCTATATTGAATATATATGCAGTATATCCTAAATTAATCCTGAACTTGATGCTAAATATTGTAAATATCAGAAATATTATAGATTGAAAATGAATTGGAAAGTTGATGATCATACAGGTTAAAAACCACAACAATGGTTTCAATGGTTTATTGTTGTAACAGTTTTTTTCCTGAAAAAATTGATAATTTTTTTGCAGTATGATATTGGTAATTTTGTTTGCATGAGATTATAGCTGAATTTTGTATTGATAATATATCTGGGTATACAGGAAATGTTTGATTTACAATGTCATCAACTTATGATCACTTGACAATGATGTGATTGATCAATGCAGTTTATGTAGATGCAAATCTGTATGCAATGGTCTGATTACCAAAGTTATCCTTTGTGTGTGGTTCATGTAGTTTTGTGCTCATTAGCTTTATTATGATAATGTTTAATTCCCTAATAAAGATCAAAAGTAACAAAATAAATAAATTTAAGATATTTCCAACTTCCAATTGTTCCAAATTATGATCTTGAGATTTGAATTAAACCCATCTAAATTGAGGATTGTCTGCATGTACTCATGTTATCTATATAAAATATAAAAATAATAAATGTATTGTATGTATTAATACAAAGTGATTATAAAATAAATGATCCTATTCACAGCTCACTGAAGCAGGTTCTAATCAATATATGACTCTAAAACCTGGTATATATATTAATTATACCATTCCTGATAAAGAGTAGTTCAAATTTTCACCACCAGGCAAAAATATGGCATTTTATGGATGGAAAATGCATTCAGAAATGCAGCATTACAATAATAAGACTTTATTATTCAAAAAGCAGGTACAAAACTTCATTATGTGCTCTATCTATGTTGATTACATGTTGGATACATAATACTGTGTGATCAATAGTTGCTTGAAACATTTCCTATGGAATGTCTGTGACATGCTGATTTATGCTTACCTTCAGATCAACCACATATCATAATCCTCCCTGATAGACTTGATCTTTCAAATATTCCCTTAGCTAGAAATCACAGGGATTCAAGTCTGGAAATTTGAGTGATCATTGATCACACAATGTTATTTATCCGTGTCAAAACAGTGAATGGGTTAATTTCTCAAATTAACAAAATTAATTATAACTTAATTTTACTAAAAAATGCTCTTTGCATTTATTACACAAACACACACACCTACACTTATACACACATCCTCATCTCCACACACATATCCACACCCCCACACATTCCACACACACACACATTCACTATATAATGGATTGGTATTTCAGAGCCTAATTGAGCTTTTCTTATAATTTATTTAACAACATTGTCTTGAAAGTCATTATATCCATAATCACTGGTCATTGTGATTATGGATATAATGATCAGTTAATCTTTTATTTTTATTTTATGATACATGGATGTAAATTAAGTACAGGTAGTTCTCGATTTAAAACAGAGTTCACTTCTGAGAATTTCGAACTCTATTGTTGTAAATTGGAAATGGCCAGAAGATGGAAGTGCCCAAAATTTATGGATTACTCACTACTAATATTTATTATTGCATTCTACTTTATCACAATAAAGTTAAAGAACACAAAAATACAAGAACCAGACACAAAAAAGATTCATTTCATATATCAGACCATTGGATCAAGAAATCAAACTCAGGTCAGTTGCATTGATCAATAAAAGAATTTATCAATGACATTGCCATCATAAGTATGAGTTAGTTGTAAATCAAGGACTATCTGTATATATTTAAATATATCAAATAATGAATTTATTGGTATTGTTTTTATATTATATTATTATGGAAATGAAGATTTTAATATGTTTTTGTCATTGTTATATCTATTTTTTAATATCATCATAAAAAATAATTATTATTAAAATAAATAAATAAATATATATATATAATATTTAGGTATATATAAATAATATAACATTTTCATCTCTGCTATTGATTTATATACCCAATATCAGAGATTTATGACATTAAAATCTTCTTTAAAGTTTACTATAAAGAAAATTTAAAGCAGAAACAGCTGGCATACATAACTTTATTGGAGTCATTTAGTGAAATGGAATATTTATTTCATAACTAGGAAGCATTTGCAATGGTTTAAATTCAATATATATAACCAATCACAATAAATAAAAGAATTGCTTATTAAATGTTGAGAAAAGATGTTCGTGGACTGTACATAATACTTTATATTACTGCCTTGTAAATTCATGCAAGGAAACTCAAAACTATTTAAAATATGAAGAAAATATATCAGAAAAATAGAAGAATTAGCAATTCCAGTAATTTATGAAAAATTAGCTTATTTTTCAAACAAAATTTAAAATAAATATTCTAATTAATAATAGAATCATGATATTGATTTTCTGGCTATTGTGGATCAACATTTTAATAGATTTTTGTAATTAATGATTTATTTCTGGCTGTGAAGATTCAGATAACAAGAAGACTTAAAAGAATATCTATATTTTATTAACATTATATTTTTTTTTAGCGTAGAGTCCAGGTTTAAAATCAAATTATCAAATTTTAGTTCCTTGTTTCAAGAAAAATATTGGATGAATCTGAAAGCAATACAGTTGGAATAAAATAAGCATGAATATGTATTGTAATTTGATAATTTAAAGACTTAAAAAATAAGAATAGAATCTTGATAATATGAACTGTTGAATCATCCATGTATATATAATGTGTTTAGTTTCTGAAATGTTGTAGTGTTGGATACAGAGTCTATCTTAATAATAATAAATATAATTTGAAGAAATATGATCAGATATATCATCATTTACTTAATTATTAAAAATTTATGAATTTATATAAACATTTGTAGGAATAGGGATAAGAAATTGAAATCAAACAAGAATCTTATTATATTAACTAAAAATTTATTTGTATACAGCTAGTGCTCTCCATCATTTTTTTGTTAAAGAATTTTATGAGAGAGAGCTGAATTTTTTTGAGTGAAAAGTCTGTCTGAATTAAGTGTGAATTTACAATAGATTATTTAATTTTTACACAATGAAGAAGTTTAAAGATTTTATTTTAAAATTGATTTTATTTCACTCACTTTATAATATATTATGATTTTTATAGGATAAAATTGTTCCTCCTGATCCTATAACTCCCAGTGAAAAGAAATCGACTTTGCTTCGCTTAGATCAAATTATACAATATCGATTAGTTTCTACAGATCTTCCTTCCCAAATGAGAAGTCTTCGAATAGGTAAAATAAATATATTACTATTTATAACTCTCATGAAAATTTAAAACACAGGTTATTCCTAACTTTATGAATTAGTTCATTCCTAGAATGCACTTATAAAACAATTTATATTCCATAGACATAATGGTAAAAATGGGTTCTGTTCTCAACATTAAAATTTGACTATAATAAAATTAAGTATAGGTCAACAAAACAATAGTTTATGATTAAATAAAGATTTTTTTTGTTTAAAGAAAATAAACATAGCTTTTAAAATCAAGCAGATTATAATAATAATGAAATTATTTGCCATACATACATTAATGAATTTTTATTCTTCATCATTGACAGGTGAATAGATGAACTTTATACAAATGAACTACTAACTTAAACACAATCCAAGAATGAAAATTATTTACATAATGTGATGGTGAAACATGACATTATGCAACTTTCATTCTTGAATTGTTTCTTCTATCTTCTACAAAATGGAGAAAATCAAAATGATTGACCAAGATGCAAAAGTAGCATACCTTCTGGCAAATATAAGCAAGGATTTTAATAATATGAGACAGCTTCAATCCCTTTTCTTTAAATTATTGATACTCTAATAAACCAAAAATAATATAAAAATAATAAGCTAGAGGACATGCTATTTAAAATTTGTATTTCAATGAATATACATACATATGGCAATTGTACATTATAAATTGAAATAAAAAATAATAAATGCTATTTAAAATTATAGCTTACACTATTAAATATTATTACACATATATTCTAAGACACTATTGTAGATATACAAGTTAAATCTCTCTGTAATATCTAATTAGTAGGTAATCTTAATAGATAATTTATTATATTTTATTTGATCTGTCAATTGAATTAAATATTTCAAATTTATATTAAAAACAAATTTTTTTATATTGATGTTCTTAATGATCTATTAATTTATTATCTTGGTTTTTATTTACAAAAGAAAATGGAAGAGTGATTTTTCACGTGGAACATGAATTTGAGGTAAATATAAATGTATTTTAGTATAAACTTAGATTTATATTTTGTTTTTAATGACTAAAAGTCTTATTATGATGAAATAGCCAAAGAAATGATATAAATTTGAATTAAATATAGAAAATAAAAAAATAATATATAGATTATTCTACATAAATTTACTACGTCAGCACAATCGAGCAGACCAATTTCTATTAACAAAAAAGTTTATTACCAGTAGCACTTTCAGCAATGTGCCATCTTCAGCTGTTATCGTCGTTCCACAAGATTATTCGAATACTATAATCGAACAGCTTCAATTATAAAGTTCTTTTTCCATTTCAAATGAGCGATTATTCAGTTGCCTTTATGT
>WUQG02021081.1:0-11421 GCA_011317285.2 Androctonus mauritanicus | reverse complement strand
TAAGCAAAGGTGCCTCTGTAAATAAAACTGTACATATGTTTATAATTTAAGTTAATAAAGATTATATATATATATATTCTTCCTCTCTAGAACAATCCTTCCGGAACAGCATAAGAAATTTTTTAAGCAGCAAAAACAGAATCTTCCGTTTAAACATGGTTAGGTCAAGTATTCTGTTTACAAAAAACTCGCTTCAAATGAGTATCATTTTAATCGAGTTTTTCATTTTAAGCGTATTTTTTGTAAACAAAACATGCTACGGCAAAGAGCAACTTTACGTCACTTTTTTAACCTACAAAAAGAGCGCATTTGAGGCGCGGATGAAAAAAAATGTATTCGATGATAAAATTAAACTTCAGTTGTAAATAACTGCCGGATACATTTTTTTCATTTTTGTAGAATGACGATCACCAGAATAATCTAAGAAAACAACAATTTTATTTAAGGTCTATAAAATAAACCACACACATGATCTTGCGTATTGACACTAATATATTATTTGCAGTTTATTACAACAACTTATCGCAAAGTATAAATGTTTTCCCATCACTCATTTCTTTTGCAACCAACGTTCCAGGACGATATAAATCTTTAATGGTTGAAAAAGAAAATTCTTGGGTATTAGTTACATGATAGAGGAACAAGCTATCTACGAATTCATTTGTATACAATTTGCGATGAACAAAATAAAAATTCTTGTTTTTGGATATTATGAGCTGTATTATTCCAAAAATAGGATACTCTTGTGTATGCCCAACTAAAATGAATGATCCAACTTTATAAATTATTCCATTTATTTTTACCCATTCAGTCTCGATTGAGTCTGTTGTAATTGTAGCCGGTAAAACATGAATTAATTTCTCATCGTAATCATCCGCATCAATCGAAGTACATGGACCCATATCTATATCATCCTTTAATCCAAGATCTCCTCAGTTTAATCGAAAGCACACGTTCATCTGTTTCCTTATTGCTATTGTATATAAAATATTTTTCCTTGATCTCGTCGTTTTTGCAATATTCTTCATCACCTGGTGTTTTGCCTCTCCTCGCAGAGCAGAAATCTACTTTAGCGGACCGATCATTAGAATACATAATGCATAGTGTAATAAGTGATGAAATTTGGGTTTTAATGTATCTCGAAATAGTTTTTTATAGGCAGAATGATGTCTTTTGACTAAAACAGGAATTTCGTAAATACATTCTTTCTGGAAAACGGGAGCGTTTACACGGTCAAACAAATCTCGCATGATTAAATAAAATTTCCACACATCATCATCCTTTATGATTAAATCCCCAACGAAAAATGAAAAAAGCTTCACAAAAGTGGTCATTTCACTTGACGACATAGGTAGTTTCTTTTTTTCAACGTTAAAGGAGGGGGGCGATTACGAATAGAAAAGAAATTGTAATTAAAGTTATCCATGCGTTCATTAATATCATCCACGGTGAACCATTTTTTTTCAATGATCATATAATGCAAAATATGGCACATATCATACTTGAAGACTTCTTCACTTAGATCGTGCATAATGTCGACGAAGTAATTACAATAAACATGAAAAAACTTAATTTTGTTTCATATAGACTTTTCTTTTAAACCCGTTTTTTGTGCTCCTTCTAAGACGTCTTTTTCATATTCACTTTTTTTTCGCAATAATGCCTCCTTCAATTCTTCATCTTCTTTGCATTCATTGTTGGGAGTTTTGCAGAAACGGCAATAAAACTTGGCCGAAAAATCTGAGAATCCAAGGATGTCATTTAAACCTTTATTGTCTCCCATGATAACTCCCAGAGCAAAATATATTTGTTCTTTTTTTCCACCTGTCTCAAACTTCAAACCATTCTCTTGAAGATCATTTATTTCTTCCACTAATCAATGAAAAGCTGTTTCATTTTCCACTTTATCATGCGCATTAAAAAGTTAGACTAAGAAAATATTCTCTAAGCGTGACCTATATTCTTCTGGCAACGTTGGAAAAAATACGTAAACTGCACCTATTTGTTGAATATTCTTATGCGAGCCAAGTAGGTTATTCACCTCAAACTCATCAAAGTATAGGTTAAAAGGTATAACGGTCTTAAATGGCAGAAACTTTAAAAGCAAATAATTAATGTTCGAAGGTATTAAAAAAATCTTGAAAATTCGCAAGGCCCTACATTTACCAAAAAAACATAGGCCCAAATTTTGAGAAAATTTTATCATTGTTTTTGAAGAGTGGAGAACGTTTTTAATTCAAATTAATAATTTGGTCAAAACGGTAAAGAAACGATAATTTTGAAAAAAAATTTTTTTGACCCCTTACTATGCATCTCATTAGGAAGCCTTCGGCAACTTCTGCAGAACTGGCTTTCCACATGGGTTTATTTCGGATTTTGGTTTGAGGATCAGTTCTCAATGTTCCATTTAAAATTGTAGGACTGAACATTTTACCGAAGTCCACTAAGTACTCCAGGTCGCTGTCTGAAAAAAAATTATTACCGGGTCATAAATTTCATTTACATTATGAGTAAACCTAATCTGAAACGTAACATTATTTTGGAATTTTAATTTAGAAAGACAAAAAAGATCTTCAAGGAGGGACAGCAGGAAAATATATCGACCCATTAACGCTCAGACAGCCAAAACGTGCCACAACCAAAAAATCTTACAAAAGTTCCCGGATCGTTCAAAATACATTTTTATGAGAAATCAGAACAATATATTTCTTTTGCTAAAGTTTGGAGAACAAAAAACTACTCCTGAATTGTTTCGCAAAAATACAATTGGTCTCAATTGGTGGCACGTTTTGCAAGGCTACCTGGGCGTTAATGAGTTAACGAAACCTAGTGCCCCCTTCCATAGATTTTTTTTAGGAAAAAACGCTAATAGAAGTCAAAATAATATGTGAATATTTTTTATTCAAACATTTCTAAACTTAGATTAGATGAATTAATTATTTGACATTTTAGAAGTGAAAAATAAAAAAAATAGCTCTTTCAAAAATCATTAATTTTTTTAGACCTTGAAGTAAAAGATTAATACTTTTGTTTATTCCAATTAACGAAAATATATAATTTCCGGTCAATCAATAGACTCACATACCGACAAATATAATTTTTTACATTCAAATCACCTTTTCTTTTTAATTTTGTCATTATTAAATAATTTCATGATTATGCATAATATTTACCTTCTTCTGAAATTTTTGTAGTGTGCTGTATAAATTGGCGAACTTTTGGCCAATTTTCCACAAAAAAATCCTCGGCTTTAGGATAAAGTTTTTGGAAATCCATATTTAGCTGCAAAAATGAAGTTTTGGTAAAATTAAGGAATTAATACCTTTTGTAATGGGAATTTGCTGAATCAATCCACCAAAAAAAAATTTCGATTACAAATTAATGCCCAAGTTTTTGTTTACAAATTAAGAAACTAAATTAGAGGTAAAAAGAAAAATTAAATATTTTTAGGCTACTAAAATATTTTTCAAATTGTGACTTGAATACTTACCAATTCTATACCGTGGTTCCCGGATTTAAGAACTGGGAACTGCTCGGTGTACCTCGCTATTCCATAAGTTCCCGGAGCCACTATAGCACTCCTGCGCTTTGATGTGGTGGTTTCAGACACGGTATGTCTTAACTGGTGGATTCTAAATTTATGGGTGATTTCCCATAGATTTTTTATCTGACTCCAATTTTGTTCATTATTGGGCATAGCTGTTTTAAGCTTGAGACAAGCTTCCTCTACGTTATCTGTAAAAATATAAACAGCACAATTTAACTGGCAATCTTTACAGTTTTGCATTGAACTTACCTTCAACTTGTAGTTGAATCACTGGCACGGAATGACGCTGGCTAGTCCTCAAGCCGCTGTCCCTCAAACTCTTGAGTTGATAATTATAGCGGTCGTAGAGAATGCCTCTGGGTTGGCTTTTATAGCCCAACATTTGCATCGGTGGAATAAACCACTTATGCTGCACAAACAAATAAATTTGATTTAAATCTGAATTACAAAAAAATCGGACTCAAATTATTTCTGTGATTCTATGAATTCAAAAAGTAAGGTAATTTTACTGACAACCTGATAAAAAAATTTATTTTCATATCGAAATTGATCATATTTTAAGATGAACTATAAATTAAACGGTTAGATCAATACTTGATTTTTATACAAATTAATTTTCAACGAATAATAAGGTGTCCTCAACCTTTGAAACTATTTGACGGATACATAAAAGAAAATAAAAATAAATAAATTACTAAATAACAGATATTACCTGCAATTCTGTGGGTATTAACTGACAAATAGCCAAGCTCCAATATTTAAACTGTTCCAACTCGATTCTGAAATTTTAAAAAATTACGTAAAATTTTACAAGTCTATTAATGATTCTGAAGAAGATATATGAGATTATTCGAGTAATGAATTTTTGGTACGCAAATTTTGAAATGCAATGCGATAAACTCGGTTTTTATTGAGTTGCAACAGGTAGCTAAGGAGTAGAGTTCAAAAATCATAATAAAATTTTTTGACTCTAAAATTGCGAAAAAAAGGTTTTGTAAAAATGGAACTCAGTTTACTGTGCCTTTGAGGGGATCATAAATGTAATTCTAATAAAAAATTTTATTTTAGTTCTAAATTTTCAAATTATTTTTATGAAACTTTCCTCTTTTTTGGTTTAAGGGATAATTTTCTGACTTACGTTGTGGTTTGAAAATTTCTTTTCAAATAATAAAGGACGAGGGCATCTGCTAAAATTGGTCTCTGCAGATCTGTTAATTTTTCGAGCACAAGACTAATGATTGCACCCTTCGGGTCTGCCTTTAAAATTTCTTGAATTTCCTGCGATCAACAAAGTTATGTGGTTTTTTTAATTAACTGTGAATATACTATTCTTACAATAACGGTATTGTTAATTTTTTCTGTCTCGGCTGCTTCATTTGCATCTTGCAAATTCATTTCGGCTGCCTCATTCTCACTGCGGTTCTTTTTCCATTTTTCTAGTTTGCTGATGAACCCAACCCATGCAGCATCTCTTTCAAAATAAATTTTGGATGTTTCGGGCGTCAGCAAAGCGAAAGTTTCCAAGTCGAATCCCTGACCTGATACAATTTACAACAAAAAAATGAATCTTGTATATCATTGAACATTTTGTATGTGTGGAACTACAAAATACTTTGTTTTGCATTTTATGTTGTTTATGATGAATGCAATAAATGAGGATATCCAAAAAAATTCTTCCCTTAGCTGCTCCAGAAAAAAATTAATTTTATGTCAAGCACATTCACTGGAGTAAATTCTTTTGTTTCTTCAGTTCATTAAAAGTAGGGAAAAAAAGGAGAACAGAAGAAAAAGATTGATGCGTACATTTTTTTGCAGTTTAAAGCCTGAGAATTTTGGATAAAATTGAAATTTGTGTTTAAGTAACGGCACAAAAATTTTTTGCGAGCTGAGCAAATTCAAACTATACACAAAAAAATACACTAAAAACATGTGTTTCAATACCGAAAAAATTGTTTAGAGGAAAACCTGTCACATTATCATTCATGAGGTACTATCCAAAAGACCTATAAAATGCCCTGTTTTCAGGCTTCAAAATGCAAAAACATGTTTGCTGTGAGCTTTTTCTTCTGCTCACCATTTTTCCCTCGCTTTTTATGCACTAAAAAACCAAAAAAAGAACTCCAATGGATGTGTTTGACAAAAAATTACTTTTTTTCTAGAGTGGCTAAGGGAAGAATTTTTGTAGATATCCTTATATACATGCTAAAAATTTTAGGTGGAAAATTTTCCCAAAAAGGAGAATTTTCTCCAGAAAAGGATAATTTTCTACCAAACAAAAATCTTTTTAGCTCTAAATGGCTCTTCGCACTCTCCAGGGACCTTCTACAGAGTAATTGTACTCATATCAGAAGGCCTGCGAAGACTGCGAAGTGGCTCTTCGCACTCTGCAGAATTATAAAATTCTACTTTTTCTCAATCTGATTGTTGCTAATTTTCACATTTTTTTCCAGCTTCCAGCATGATTGGTATTCGAAGTAGTGACAACCTTTTCTCCCATTTATTAAACCTGGTGAGGAGGAATGCCGCGCTCAATAATTGTAAGTTAACTCAGGATTGAATAATAACTTTTATGAACAAAAAATTTTATCTTTTTCAGCTCCACAAACTTTCTTAACATGGATTACAGCAAACTGTGAAAAAGGTGTGTAAAAATTAGTATTCTGAAAAACAAATTCATCATTTTTTATTGCATATCAGATTTTTCCATAGTTTCTAAAAATTGATTAACTATTTATTTTTTCTGTTTCAGCTCCAAATGCCATCAGAGTCCTTAAAGACATGCCTCCAACAGCGGGGAATTTTGTCCGTTCTACACCATATGTCAAGGAAATATTAGCAACTTTAAGAAGAATGATTGGGCAAAATGTTTATGAGAAACATTACACCACCACCTCCTAACAGGGCAAACTTGAATTTTGTACAAACCTCAATAAGGGAATTTATTTTACAAGAAACATTAATGATCGCAGCGGTGTTACAAGCTCTTGAAAAGTAAGTTTTTATTGTTACCTCTAAAAAGCCTTTAATTCTTTATCTTTATTGAGTCAGTGGAAATTCACATGATATAACATACCATAAACCTGTAAACTTGAAATTTTTTTTGTTTCAGTCGAATCCGTGGTCGACATATGATGCAAGTTAATTTTAACGTCACCAACTTTATGCCTGAATGGACAACATAAAATTCAAACACTACTCTGTTGGCAAGAATGGAAGCTGGTCGACCAATTTACTAGAGAGTTAGAAAAGATTTTATCCTTCTGGTGATTAATTTAATGTTAATGACATTTTACCTCGGGTGATAAATTAAAGAAATTTCTTATTTTTAAAACATGTAAAACTTCAGTACAAATTTTCCAAAAATTTGACATTCTTTAGAAAAAAATTTTGTTTAAGCTTTTTGATAGTTAACATGATTAACTTCCATATAAGAAACTTTTTATAAAGTAGAATTTATATTTTGTACGAAAAAATCTCCAAAAAATGACTCTCGTACAGTAGTTATTATGAAAGTATTTACATTTAGATAATTTTTCCAAGAAGTGACTAAGAAAAAAAATGTTGAACAATTTTACAACAAAATATGAATATGAATAACTATTGTTCCCAAAAAAATATCTTGTTTTATAATTTGAATTAGAGTGTAATACTTTGAGTAACTTTTGTGAATTGATGTTAACATTCCGACAAAAAACTGCCACATGATAAATTACCTGAAAAATCATGTAATATTTTTTATCCTGTGCTAAGAATCAATTATATAATGTAATAAAATACATGTATTTCATTGAAAATTTGATAAAACGTTCTTGAATATTTCATAGAGAATGAACAAATATCTTCCAAGATCATCGTGATATAAAAAATAAAATAAAAATTTCTGACTGTTAAAAATATAAGGATAAATTAGAAATTTTGATCAAATTAAACGGATTTATTTTTAATCACTGACCACATCCCACCAATTTTCTGACTATACTATTTTGAAAAAACTATAAGAGTTTGCAAAATTTTTAGAAACATTTTATAACTTGTATCATATATATGATACATTGGTAGAGTTGGGATTAAGAAACTTTGAACAACAAAACATTCTATTATAAGCCTTTTGTTTATTCACAAAAGCCTCCCGCTAAACAGCCCCCCGTTGTGAGGCCTCCTGCTAAGCAACCCTCCGCTGTCAGACCTTCCGCTAAACAGTCCTCCACCAGAAAGCCAAAAAAGCCCCATGGTTGCAGGTGAAAAAAATGTCAGTAAAGAAGTTTTTCAAATGTCGGTAGAGAAGTTCCCACCAATAAGTTACCGACGGCGTGGTCTATCACCCCTTGGCCCCGAACCATCATAGTTTACCTACTGTGAATATTCAAATGAAAAACGTAAATAAAAACATCAACTTATATTTTCATTTTTATTTTTCTAAACAAAATTCAATGAATTTACTTTTATTTCATTTTCCTATACAAGAAACAATACGAATTTTTATATTTCTGAGCCTCTGGGGCTCAATTTTCTGTTGTACTTCTTTTTGTGCAAAACAGCTGACTGGATTACTACAACTGGACTGTCCAGTTGTAGTAATACGGCCCAGTTATACAATGATCTGCATGGCCGGTATATCAGTTCCCTGTTTCATTCCCCAAATCGCCGTCTCCGGCGCTGAAGTCAACAATGTTTAGAAATTTTTCTACCATAGCCTCTTAAAGCTAAACGATAATTATGGACTAATTTACAAGTATACATATTACATAGTGATGGGAAAATTGTAAGTTTTGAAAATTGTATAAGCAGACAATGAAAAAATGTTGAAATGTTAAAATTGACCTTTGTTAACATTTTCGACTAGTTTAGTCAGAAAAAGAGAAAACTTCAATTAACTACTTTTTTATCCCTAAACTTTTTAATTGTGAATTAAAAAACGGTGTCAGAAAAAGTATAGGCCATATGCTGAATTTTCAAACTCCGAATATTCTTGTATTCTTTGAAAATTTTAAAATCTACACAATCCTTTTTCACAGGTCCGCGTTGAGTTTTTTTTTTTTTTGTTTTAAAAAGTTCTTAAAAAGCTATGTTGGTGTACATGTTCATAGTATTTTAGGAAAATTTTTATGCAAGTATAACTTTTTTAGAACTTGATGAATTGAAAAAAACCCAACGTGCTTTTGTAGAGAATGTCTTGAGAATTGAACATACTGATTATTAAAAATACCTATACGACTTGTTTCCAGGCTTTTTGAGGCGAAATCGACATTTTGACTACTACATACCTCTAAAATCTTGCATCCCTCAAATTTTCAAATTTGAGGTACGTATTTGTAGTTGTATTTTATTTTTAATTTGTTCAAAGTTGTACAATAAGTCATGCTTGAAAATGTACTATAATTGTTAGAAAGAACATAAAGGTTGAAATGAAATTCCTAATCAACAAGCCATTGTCTTTTTGATTTTTGAATCTAAGTCGATACAATATTCAAAGCTACTGACTTCCATTCCTAAAAGTGAAAATTATTAAGTTTATTCAAAACTCTTAAGCCATCATTTGAGTGAATTGTGGTGTTTGTTAGATTCCTAAACAGAATCTTTCCAGGAAGAATCTGTAACATCATAAAGATAAGCGATTGTAAGTAAATTAAACAGAAAATTTTCGTTTCCCCACTCCAAAAGAAAAACCCACAACCAGGCGCGGATCTACCAACTTTTTTTGGGGGGTGCGGTACCACCGACGGCACCCCAACCTATATATATATATATATATATATATATATCGTTTCAAAAACTCTAGTTAGAACCACTTGAGTGACAAAACAATACAATTGAAATTTAGCATCGATTTGCCCTAATCATAATTCGTGACTGATTTACTCACGTGAATTCTATAGGTGTGCTTTCAAAAGAAATATTAATTTCTGGCTATTGTTTTTGTTGTTGTTGACATAACAACAAACATAAACAGTTTTTGATTGCCGAGAAATTTTTAAGGGATTTACGAGGAAGACTTAATCATAAATTACATTCAGGGCAAAATTTAGCAGCTTAACTTCAAAATGAGCCCTTGCTTGACCTCCTCTGATGCACCATTTCTGAGAATTCGTGCTGCAAAAATTACCGGTATTTTTTCCCATCTGCTAGGTTATTACTAGGCCCCTTAATAGCTTAACATAAATCTAAAATAATGTGTATTCCGTTCGAGGATGAAAGGAAACTTTAGAAAACATAACTCGTTAGCACTTACATTTGATGCTGTAATTCCTTGAGGCTTTTGGAAAAAAAACTTTTGGAAAGAGTTGGCTTGTTTTTGGACTGCTTCAAGTTCCTCCAACTTTCGCTTGCGATAGTGATGGCCCGATTTTTTTTTATTTTGCAACATATTTTATTTTTTTAAAACAATACGAACAAGCACTTTTTCAGGTAAATTCAGGTAAACAAAATATGAAAATTTTTAGCACCAATATTAAGATTAAAACTATTATAACCAGAATAAAAAGAAAAACCTATTTTGCGTATTAATGTTGTCTTGAAATGCTCCGAAACTCTCAAGATCGCAAGCTATACTGCGGGTGTGTCCCATATCGCAATAAAATTTGCCAAAGATTATAAAGGCAGGTCATGGATTCCATAACAATATCAAAAAAGTTTTTTCCCTTACCCAAGATCAACGAACTCTCAAATTACTTTCATGGAAGCTTTTAGTTTTATCACTCTGTATGAAAAAAATTGTGGTTTTTTTTCTCGAAATCGCTCGTAAAATCCAATTTGAAATAGAACAGGCTCACCGGAAATTCGCAGCGGCTGTGATGATAAAATACGAATATTTACAATATCTTATAAATATGTCAGATAATCAATCGACTTTATATGCGGTCTCTTTGTGTTACATATATATGTTGAAGTAGTAAAATTTTTTTTTAGTTTGGCGCCCCTACTATGACTTATTATGTATGTTTTTTGTCAATTCAAGAAAAAAACAGTCAACATTTTCATCGAAAAAATATATAAAAGAAGGCGAGAATTCAAAAACTCAGAGCGCAAATTGCAGTTTGGCGCCCTTGTTCGCAGTTTGGCGCCCTTATTTCCTCTCATTTGGGGGGGGGGGGCGATCGCACCCTCCGCCCCCCCCCGTAGATCCGCGCCTGACAACCCGAGAAAAAACCCGGCAGAGCATATTATTGTATGTTTCATTGTGTCTGATAAAAACACAATTAAGGTTCGATAAGTTTTTCGGGGATGAGAAGCCAGAGGGAACCGCTCAGCTATTTCGCTGCCAACTTCAGACAATCAAAAAATCATCTTTCCTCTTTTATTTTCCAAAACTCGAGTCATCGCCCTAATTTTTTAGTGTAATACTAAAAATTAATCAACAAAAAGTACATTATACTGCAAAAAAATACTTCAAAATGCCGAAAATGTTGCAAAATAGGTGTTAGAAAACTAACGTTGGAGGCACCATACAGAAACCACAAAAAATCACCGTTATATTTCATTCCAAACAATAAGGATTACTTGAAAATTTAACAAAGATTCACTGCCAATCATAGGGAACAGGTCTTTTGAAAATCGCGTTATATGATCAGAAATAACGGTGACAATCGACGCCCATATAATAGTGTAAATTTAAGCTTTATTAATATCTTTTTACAATCATTAATAATTTGTGAAACAAATTTTTGGGAATTCATGCCACAGAATCTATCATTTTCTCTATAATATCATTAAAGATGTCGTCTTGAAAAGTAACTATCTATCAAATAATAACATTAATCTGTTGATATGCTTGAACCCAAAGATAAGTCCGAGATCAGTTGTAACTACAAAATTTGATAAAATACTTATAGATATTGACGCGAGTCACTGGTGTCTCGTAACTTCAAAAATGGACG